>JAHZMV010007211.1:0-15741 GCA_027743765.1 Coecobrya sp. COE2
TTTTGTACTCATACACTTTAAGTTATTCCTCTAAAAATCCTCCATTATCATCATTATTCGCTATTATTATTATGATTATTTATTCTTTGCATACTTATGCATCCATGCTGTTGGCTGTGGAGTAGAAAAAGAGCTGATTATTGTTTTCAGTAAAAAGATTTTTTTTATCTGCATTGCTGCATAATACTCTACTTTTTTGCAGAGAGTGCTTGCTGCTATAGTGGTGCTGATTACCACTTTTGTAGTTTTCAACACAGTTTACGACACGGTTTTTTATAACCCTTTTTTATGAATGAATGAAAGCAGAGCTCTTAGCACAAACGTCGTCGACAGCAGCAGCACACACCCCGTTTTTATGTCAACAGTTTCTTTTAAACTTCTCCTTTGCTATATTTTTTCTCGAAAATGACTTTACCACCACCACTTCTTCTTTCGATTCTAGTAGAAAAGAAGTAGAACTGACTGACTAGCAGAGATTTGCTACGGACATGTGTGATGTCTGAGCTGTTGTTATTGTTGAGTAGAGAGTGTTAGTTGGATTGTTGGATAGAAGGGGACATAATAATAATAATAAATATTACTCCATCAAAATTGAGTGAGATGAGGATGAAGATACCAAGTTAAGTGGTTGTGTGAATTAGAGAATGAATTGGCGAATAAAAGTTGGAGCAATCGAATAATAATAAAATATTGAGAAATTGCCGTTTTTTTGTCATTGGACATCTCTTGTCTAGAGATTAGATTGATGTTTATAGGCTTAAATAAAATGCATGCTTGCATATTATTATCACGTTATAAATTTTCTTCGTATTAAAAAAATGGGATCAAATATGCAGATCAAGAAAAGGGACAGGGTTTCAGATCAGGTATTTATAGCTGTTTCATAGATTTGCTCCAAAAAAGCTTTCATGAAAAAGATAAAAGGGAAAATTGAGATGGACTAGATACTCCAAATAATATAAAAATGCACAAATTTTCTTTTTACGACACAAGTGCAATAAAATTGCGTTTCTGCTGCTGCAACACTACTAAACCTGATGATGCAGTATAATAATTTATCTAAATGATATACACTTTTAGTCATTCAAAAAGAACGTTTTTGGTGCAAAACTTTTTGACAAGCTTATTCTGTTACGCAGAAGGGTTCTTAATTCTTGATTTGTGAAAGAGAAGATACCAATCTTTTTCCTCATTTTTATTCAAGTGAAAGAGTTTGATGATGACGCTTACACATTTGTATTTCTTGAATTAGGTTACTTGCTTGAGTATCGACTTATGAGTCAATACAACTATAGATATAGGTAGGTAAAACTGCGCCGGTTTAATTGAGTTTTGAATTCACAACAATGAAACCAAAAATTTACTGCTAATTAAATTACTAAAGTTTTGCCGTTCTTTCATTTAAATTCCATTTATTCTTCCTTTTCTCAACTGTTCTTAAATTAAACTTTATCTCATTTCAGTTTACATGACTCAAGATTTGATAGCAAAGCTGTGCATTTTATAGAGTTGCTTACATAGTTCGAGATTAGCAGTAAAACAAATTGCTTTCTTGTTGAACGTCATATCGTATCAACAGGATCATGTTTCTGCCTTTTACTCCTCGTCCTCCTTGCTAATAAACGTGTATGTATGTGATGTGATGATGGGATTAGAATAGGCAGAGAGAGAGAGAGAGAGAGAGAGATAAAAGTAGGTAGTCAGATGCCTCATGATAATGATGAATACGGACGGGGAAGCTCTCTGGTCGGGTTAAATTGTTATTGTTACCATTTTTCTGTGATATCAGCCAGGCCAGCCTTTTGTGCATTTCTTGATTGTTATTTGCAGCAGCAGCGCAGTTTGAAGTTATCATTGTTGTTGTTTGGCTGAACGTGTATGTAGGTAAAGTAACTGTTCTATGCAGACGTGTGGGAGGTAGTCTACATTGCTTGTTTTTTAACAAGAAAGACTTGCTGTCGTTGGACGTGATTCCCATAAGTTTTGTCCCCACGCCTTAGAGCAATAATAAAGAAATACCATACATTCTCACTCGCAAACAATATCATTCAGCATAAATTGCACTCAACTTTGACTACTCATTCATTGGTATACACAAGGTATTATAGATGTGTGTAGTCAAAGGTAATATTTATAGTAAAAGATACATAGGTTGACACCACTTTGGATTAGATAGCAAGTCTAAAACATACAGTCAATCAAAGACAAAGTGTCAATAGAAAGTTCAATAAACATACATTAATATTGTTCAACTGAACAAGAGTAAAAGCTCCGTCGAGATTTGTCCAAGTGACCTGCATACCATATAACAATTAACCAAATCTCTCTATTTTTTGCAGTTTTTCTTTCTTATCAAATCATTTTGATTGATTACGGTCAACGGTGGACAAAGTACCTAATATGCTTTGTCGTCATAAATAGTTAAAGGTACAATTTTAGGAGGTAGATAAAAATCCTTACGACAAAGAGGGACCCTTTCTTTTATCAAATCAACATAAGTAATAATAATTCTATTTGCAGTTTTACGGCGGCAGCGGCATGGCACAGTCATGAATTTTAAATTGCACTAAAACTGCATGAATCATGCTTTCAGTGCTCTACATTCCGGGGGGAGACAAACGACAAATGACAAGATGTAAATATTTCATATAAAATTCTTCTGGGCTGGGTTACTTTTTTGCTTTATGCGCATATAGTGCAAAAGTACACTATAATTCACTCAATTTACTTAAATGTCAACCACTACTCCTAGTCACTCTACTGAAGATAATACCATATTGTGGTTCAGGTTTCATATCTATCTATTTGCTTTTTTGCTTCTGCTGCTGCTGTTATAGTAAGTCTCTTTAAAAAGTATGTTGGCAATAGATAACTTGGTGACAGTTGGTCGGTACGCTGCGTCTATTTTGCATTATTTACCTGTAGTCACAGTCTAATTTTTTTTGCTCACATCAAACGATCGTCCACCACCCATCATCGTCATCATGCATATACCCGTATTTTATCTCATTACCATTAGAGTGTAACTATGAACGGCATGCAGCAAAAATCTAAATACTGACAGCTTGCAAGCAAACGCAAACAGATATGCCTGACTGAGAAAAAGTTAGCAATAATAATGGTGGTGGTTCGCCCTCATCAAAAAGAAAAATAATATTTATGCCTACACATAAAGATGTGCTTAAATGTGTAACAATGAGGGTGGTAAAATGGTAGCTTTTAGTAGTAAATCAGACTGTTACAGCTTTACCAGCAGCCAGCAGCGTCAATACGACAAATAAATAACATTTAATATTATTGAACTTCAATGTCTTATTTATATCCCTCTCTAAATAGAATCATAAAAAACGGTGACAGAAATGTATGCCTACCATGCAACTTTTACACTGCAATAATATACGTATGTACCTAGTTTGCTTATCTTACTTGCTTGCTAGCTAAACCAAACACGGCACAAAAATTAAAAAGCAAATATGTGATGCTATTATTATTATTGTGTCGCATGAGCAAAAAAAATTATGCACATGCATACTACATACATGCATAACTACACCTTGATGAACCTGTGTGAACCAACAAACAACGACATGAATTTTTCAGAAGAAAAAAATTCAAATACTACTTTAATATGTGTATGTAATCCTAACATCCGGCAATCCTTTGTTTATTTGTTTCTTCTTTATTTTTTTGTCCTCAGATTTTTATAAGTTGCGTGGATGACATGGCATGATATGGTTTGTGCTGATGTGATGCTCCTCTGATGTCTGATGACAATGACTTGATAAAGCTGCTCATCATCATAGACTGTTGTTGCTGTTGTGGGCATTTTCCGTAGCACCGCGAGACTATCTATAAAAACTTGGCGACAATGCTGTTATTGTTGTATGGTGTGTACTGATAGATTGCAACAAACGAAGCAGCATAGCAGCTGAAAAACGGAAATAGTACTTGTTCTTCTGCCGACTGTCTCCCGTGAATAAATGGTTTTATGCGTAAGTGCAAATATATTGTATATTTTGGCTTGCATATTTTTTCATTGTTTTGCTTTTACCTTATCACTGATTATATGAAAAAAGGCAGACAGACATCATATACATAAATATACGCATTGGCAAAACCATAGAATGACGTGTACAACTTGGCTGCTTAAGAGTATTGTTTGCTTTATGAAAAATACTGTTGTAATTTATTATGTCGGAACGGAAGAAGATGTAGAACTCAGGTAAAATATATTCCCAACGAAATATTGTTCAACGGCATAAATTAATATGTATTATAGTTTTAGGTGTGCTTTCATTTTTAACCAGTCCTCCATTTTACGAGTGAAAGATCTCTCGTCGTACTCTTTTCCATAGTATCAATTTTGTAATGATATGTACCTGGACGCATACAAATTCACGAATATAAACCATCATGGGAACAAAGTACGTTATGTTCGTTTATGATATCATCAAGAAGAATATAATATTATACACTTCTGTGACGATGACGGCGACGACGACCGGGTGGCTCTCTTTCCCATGAAAATTAACCAACCAAAACGGCAATTTTGGCGGAGAAAAATATAAAACACATGCATACATTAATTTGTTATTTTTGTGGGTAGCTCTTATAGCTCAGAAAAAAACGTCTGCTGGTTACTGTTGAGTAATGATTTTTTACTTTGTGCATATGGCATATGCTTCCACCCAAGTAAAATACCTAGATGACAAATAAATATGCTATGCTTGTGTACAATACTACGCGCTTGTAGTTTTAATCCTATTAGAAAATTATGTGGCATGGCATAACCACCATCCAGCATGGGAGACAAAATCATCATCAGTAGTCGTATAGCACATTATATTGCCGTATCATCATCGTCATCAACAAAGTTGGTTTTTGGTTTCGTTCTTCTTGATTGAAATTACTTGTTTCGTTTAAAAGTTTCACTGTCGGTTGGTTTCCTATAAAAAATTTAATGCACGAATGATTTCTATTCCTCTGCTATTGTAATAAGCAACATAGTATCATCATCTGCATAGACAGTAAAAATTCAAAGTTCCCGTCGTATATAAAGTACTTCTCCGACACGCACATTTCTATTTGGTATATAGGCATCATCTCAAACGATTAAGGTATCTATGTAGAATACAGATAGATGAGATGAGTGAAGTACGTGCTCTTCTACAAACAACCCACCGTGCCAATATTCAAAAGCCACAATGAACATTGTTCCTTCTTCGTCATTTACGGGGCATTCAAGCGTGTACTCAAGGGTGCTATAATAATAATAACGCTTCAGATCATTGTCAGGATTTCGATGATCATCATTCTATGCCAGTATCATTGTGGATCCACATCAGCTCCACTTATAATTGCCCATAAGTCAAAATTTGCACTTTCATTCTCACTCCATCACAAGATAACACCTCTACTTCGTCATCCCCATGCATCGTTCACAGTAAATTTTTGACGAATAAAATGTGTGTGAAAAATGTAAAAAAAACTTCTTCATCGCTAATCGTCGTCACCCATCCTTTCCACCGTTACTCTTACAACCAAATGCAAAATAGTCATTTACCACCTCATTTAACTCCCTCTCTACTGAACATACAGTCAGTCGTCTCAAATAAATAAATATTATTATGCGCAGCAGTAGTAGGAAATACAAGCGCTAACAATAACTAACCATTATCATGTTCATTTATGCCAAAGTTGCCATTACGAAATTAAGGCATTTTTATATAACATTTTTACTATCAGTAAAAATCTTTTAACAGCGCAAGTAAAACTATTTTTGAGCTGGTTTGTTTTGGATTTTTATATGTATCGTATCATATTTTTCTAGATAACAGACAGTAAGTTACATAGGTAGTAATTTTTGCTTTTATAGTGTGTTATGGTAGTAGCTAGTATTTCATTAGTGATGGTTTAAGGGGGAAAATAGATCGTCAACCAACATCAAACCAAGCTATAATGCCATTTTTGCTTTTCGATTAGACAAGAATCTTCTTGAGAGAACGTCGACCGGTAAAGGAAGCTGGTACAAAAAGTACCACAAATACACAAATAGCCACCAGCAATTGTCTCTCCCATCCATTCTACCACTGCCCATAATATGTATTGTACTTTTTCTTACAAGAAGAAGGGTTTTCAAAGCAGTTGTAGTAGTGGTAGTAGCAAGCACTTCCTGTGAATTATTTGCAATTTTATACATAATAATAAAAAGGATGTTTTTATAGGAAAAAGGCACTTGATTTTTCATACTTTTCTGATATAACCATCATGAGACGAGAATCTATATATACCTATGAAAATATATGTAGATATGTATAATTTTTTTATGCACGTATCCGCATTTTTATAATATACGTATCTTGTACACACATATGGACGGGTTAGATTGTTACATTAAAAATGAGAAACGATTGTATTCCTTCGGTATTTGATAGCTATATAGTTCAGTAAGTTTTTGATTTGATACTGGCGCATTTAAATTTTAAAATGGATGACGAAATAATAGCGATTGTGACTTATATAATAACGTACCCTACTACCTCAATGTAAAATAGATTCAATTACAATTATAACTGAAAGAAGGAGGAATACTGAATAAAAAGCGTTTTCTAACAAATGACATAACAAAGAGCCTCATTCGTGACTTTTGATCGACTTTTTTCTAGGAAGAGTCTGCTTTGATCTGACTGAACATGGGATCAAATGCTTGTACAACAAAGTAAAACATTCTTCTTTGCTTATGTAACAAATGAATACCAGCTTTGAGTACGGCTGCAAAAAAGGAAGAGAACTGTGAATGATGAATGTTTGTAATCAGAACTGTTGTCATTTACATAATCATATCAGATCGTGTTTGAAATATGCCTTCAAATCGACCGAACGCCTTACAGAATACAAAGTCGATCTTGTTTAGAGGGCATTTAAGAAAAATGGTAATTATAAATAATTGTGGCGCAATATGTTCCATGAAATCACATACAAGATGTGATGTATCGTAAAATGGTTTTAGAGATTTTTTCTCCTTCGTATTATGAAATGATACATAAGTGCAGTCCAAGGCTTAATTTGAAGCCTGATATGTGTACCTATATGGACAACGGAGGAAAAGTGCTCCGAGCGATAAGCGCAAAAACCGAGGTTAAACCAAAAATGCGATGCACTTTTTTTAACTGGCTACATTATTATCGTTAGCTACATGATCTGGTTGGCCGTGTGGTTGAGAGGCAAAGAGCAATAGCAGCAAATGTCATGAACGACATAACAACGCCCGTCAAGGACTTATCGTGGGTAGAAGTATAAACTGAAAAAAACTGTCTGATTCGACATTAGCTCTGGCAATAATGGAATCATTCGAGCTTGAGCATCATGATGCATGATGATAAAATTCATCAGCAATGCAATAATGGTCAATGGGAAAAAATAATAGTATAGCAGTGGTAGTAGGGCAAATTATGTATATTGTTCTGTCCCTTGTATTTGTATACCTATCTATCTGTATGCTCTACTGCTCTATGATGATAATATTGATGATGGCCAAAGTCATGATTTTTTCAAGCTGCTATTTTCAACAATAGAATGATCTTCAACAAATATCTACGTTTTTATAACAATGTTCAAGTTTAAATACACACATGTATGTTCATAAGGCATGTCGTCGTGTATTGAATCGTAAAAAAACGGTTGGTTGTTGTGTTTCTCTCAATAACCATTACAGTTTTTATTGTTGACTGACGACGATTCCTAAAAGCTTTAAAGTGAGGATTTATTTCAACGTAAGTCAATTTTATTGCTACTTATGAAGCCTTGTAGTGTTTGATTTCATTTATTGTGATTGCTTCATCGTCATCATCGTCATTTTTATGTCATGCTTTTATCATGAACCGAATGTATACCAGTGATGACCAGAGCGAGAGACTGTGATGACCAACAATTTGACCGACCAACCCCACTGAGCTTTTGAAAATGCGCTACTATTGTTGTTTTTTTATTCCATCAATTTTACAGGACACCAATACTACCCATGTATCTATATTATTCTTGCCAAGTAGGTATATTCGATGGTCGACTTGCTCTGAAAAGAAGTTAGTGGAAGATGCTTATTTGTTAGCTCAAACGAAACAACTCGTTTCTTGGCTTCATATATGCATTTAGTAGTTATTATTGTTATGATGAACCCAGCCCTGCGATTTGAGATAGCTGCAAAAAGCAAAACGGACTTTGATTTTCCTAAGCTGATACCATTTAATATAATGGTACGGTAATAATAATGTCATTGCTTTTTTAAATGACATACTAATAGTATCATAATCGTAGAGGTATTTTGACATTATATGGGTACGTTACATGCAAAATGGAATCTTGATTACTTCATAAATTTAGTTTTCATGCGTTTTTATGTTTATTATTATTTGTATGGGTCAGCAGGATAAAAAGAAAATGATTATTAGCTGGTGTGGCCGGTTCCGTTCAAAGAACCTTTTTTCTCAAAGTTCACGGTAAGATTATGTTGTAACGTGAGACAAAAATATTTTAATGGGACACGTGTAAAGTTTGCAAATATTCACCGATTAAGCCATTTTATATATTATTGATTATCGATCAATTACATCTTTATATGTAAGCCTAATTTAATCACAACATTAAAAATAATAATAGTTTTATTCATCTGTGCTTGTTTTCTTGACGAGGCATTTGCTTTTCTACGTCAAAGTTTGATGCGTTAGTTGTTGGATGCAGGGTGAGCTCTACTGCTGCGTCTCGTACGCTGGAGAATTCATCCGAATCGGAATCAGACGATGAATTTTCTTCTGTAAAAAGAATGTATATTTCATTATAATCCATAGAATTTAGCTCAATTATGATAAAATTGTAGAAGTGTTCACTAACTTGGATGCGATGATTCTTTTTTTCTTAAAAGCTTTCTTAACATCATTAGTCTCTTCTTTTCCTGCTTTTGTCTAACTATAATATCTTCAGCACTTGTTCTGGCTTTGCTGGCAACCTTACTGGCAAGTACAGTTCTGCGTGAAATGGCGTTCGTTTCACTGCTCACTCTTCGCATTCTAGATTTTCCACGGTTTGGATTCTTATTAACTTCCGATCTGTCGGCCGCGTTTACTCGAAGTACGGCTCGTATTATGCCCCTGTTGTAGAAGAAGAATAAAGAAAACAACCTTGTTTGTCTTAACTTTATAAATGTTTGATGTATAAATTGGCCTTTTGTATATCTCACCAAACATCTCGAGGAAGCTCAAAATCATTCCATCCCGCAGATCTAAATATTTCTTCTGTGTTTACCGAGGGATCACTTGGTTTTAACAAGTAGAACTAAAAACGAAGAAAGCGCATGCGGAAAAGATGAAAGCTGAATAAATGTACAAGGGAAATTTCGTCTTAACCATGTACTGTTTTGTGGCAATTATTCTTACAGTTGCAAGCCAGCTCCAAGTATTACGTACTTCGCGTGACAATTTGCTTTCCCGTCGAGACTGTTGCAACATGTAAATATATACTTTTGGAAACTGATCGGTCAGCGGAAAAAGATCCAAAGTTTTTGCAGTCCGTCGAAGCATCCAGTGAATGAATTTGTTAAAATACCAGGTGAAAATAACGGTGATAAGTACCATAAAGAAAGAAGATGCTCCTATAATATCAAAGTTTATGAATTTATATTGCATTGCACGGTTTATAATGAGTGTGCTCGTATATGAGTTTTATTTTAAGCACCGGTGGGAACTGGATATGGCATCTCATCAAAAGTCGCGAATGACTGTAAGCTATTTATCCGCGTTGGATAAGTTTTATTTAACATTGATGTGGCTAACGCTGCTAGAATATTGTGATCATCTTGATTATATAATTCGGGATTATCATTCAAAATCTGTATTTGAAATAAAGATAAATGGTAAGATATTGATAAGCTCTAAATGTGTTTGTAGGGCACATAATTTTAAGGCACAAGTTCCTCACAACTTCTTGACAAAATGACGGTTCCGTCTCAGCATCATCCCTCTGTGCGTCATCAAGTTCATCATAATCACAGAACTCTGAAATATTGAATTTCAGACAGCCCATTATTAAGTGTGTTCTCGGTTGTTACAATGATTTAAAAACCTCTTCAAATCATGCATACCTTCGTCTTCACCGGGAAGATATTCCGTACATACCTTACCAGGCGAAAGTGCTACGAGTACAAAAAAGCTAATTTTGGCTAGGATAACCCATCTCTCACTTTTTACCATTTTGTGTCACTGATAAGCTAAGGTATGTCTTAATAGTAACCTTTTCATAGACAATTTTGTGCGTTTGTGGAGGTTGGTAGTATGAACTTTGCTGCCTTTTCACATCATTACTGTGTAACAAGTCAGCCAATTCGGGTATCCGATACTCGTTTCTCAAAGATTTTAACGGGCGACTAATAAGAAATCGTTGGTAACAAACAGGCCTTTTTCTGGATAGATGCGTTTACAGGTTGCAAATCTACGAGTCGATAGCATGCTCCCGTTTAACAAGCAAAAACTAGTTATTTTTACGAGGTATTTATAAAACGTATTTAACAACAATGGCGCCACTTGAGTCCCTGTGTATTGCTTTAGAGAGAGTACAGAGCAAAATCTCTGTCGAATAGATAGATATTTTGCAAATGATTGATGATGTGATATGATAGTGCAATGATCTTGTAAGAAGCAGCCACTACAAAAACTGATTTGGTGCTACCATTCGGTGCATGCTTTCTTTATACAGCAGCAGCGTTTTATTGCTCTTTACAGACATCATCATAAGTACTTATGTAACAATACAGCAGCATTTCGAATACTACTTCTGTTTACTGCTGATATTATGTATTTCCAAGTGGTTCTTATCTGATGCATGCCCGTCTGCCATCGTCGTCATCATCAGAAGAAAAATAGATCCTGATAAAATGTTCAATTGAGGAGGCTCACGTATTTTTGTGATCCTTCAAAAATCTTTTCTCATCAATCCTTCCCAGTCATCACTGTTATCACACACAATTTTCTTATTTATAGCCATAGACCTACTAAAAAACTAAACACTTTTCTTCTGTATTACGATCAGGAGAATTCTGCATGTCACACGTATATTTTCATATTTACCAGTCAAGTTTCCAATTTTAAATGCTCTGATTTTATCAGCCGAAAAAGAAGGATGCAGCTTTTGCAGTGATATGATTGTAGAGGGAGATTAAAACAATCAAATAAATTCGTGATCTTGGTCGTTATATTAAAGAGGCATTTTTACCAGATTACATCATCATCAAGCAAAATTGAAGTCGCGTCGGGAAGAAGCAAAGCAAGGCTTATCTTGTTTAGTTTATTTAAATGCATAAATGCAACTGCTGCTGTTTTATTTACAGATTATGCATACTGTTCGAAATTGACTAATTTGTTAACAATTCATCAAGAGTTAAACTTTCAATTTAATCATCCAAGGGCATATATACTCTTAGGTGCTAAATGTATGTAGTATGTAATTTGTAAAAAAAATACGATTTTTCAAATAAAATGGTTTCATTATTCTTTATCATTATTATCATTTATCACATCACTCATTTTAATGGCTCCAATTCAAATGGAAATTGGTTGTTCAAGCGTAGAGGTACGTACTAAAAGGCAATATAGCTTTGGGGAATCCAGCATTATAGCTTTTCGATAATTGACACATAAAAGATATTATACTTCTGATTTAAATGGGTATTTTTTGAAGCATGCAAATTATCTCTCTGCTCCCGTCACTGAACTGCACGCACTAGATCGCTTGAAGAATAAAAATAGATGTGTAACATGTCATCTATCAGCACTAAAAGTTGAAGCAAGGCTATAAATAACATTGCATAATACATTTTTACTAAAAAATACTTCACATTACCCTTGCTTTGTATGTAATAGATATTTGGCACATGTAGTACAGAGGTTTAAAATTTAAAATTGTTATTACATGATTAATCAGCCATCATAAGTAAATTGGCTGATTGTGAATGTTCAGTTAATCGGAAATTGATGAATAGCTTGAGCCTTTTTATTTCTGTAACCGTGCACTAGATCGTAAATAACAATGCGCTTGTTGTATTTATTGCACTTTATATAGTTTGTCATCCATCATCACCCCATAAATTTGATTTATTCAATAAATCCCATTAATTCTAATTTAAGTTTCTTTCGTCCATGCATGTGGAACAGACCGAACTGTCGTGTCAACAAAAGACATTTATTATGTAATAATTATGCGATATAAAATCCGTCATCATATTGTGTTTTAATACAACAATCGCAAAATAAATTTTAAACACTGCTTTGCTGCTGCTGTGCTGTACTAGTAATAATTTCCCGTCTCCTTCTTTGCTATTCAATATGGTAGGTATTACGTAACCATTTAAAATAACTTTTACTACTCCTCAAGACTTACTCAGACGTTCACTCACTCTCTTATTGCCGGGCAGAGGAACGTAAATAATCCATCCATCTATGTAATCATTTTTCATCAACAAGCTTGTTAGTCCCCTTCATCGTCTCGTCACAAGTACCTTTTCAAAAAAATCTTTTCAGTGCATCCAATGCACATTCATCTCATTTCATAATGACTGCACCAGGGACGACAACCTGTAATTTTCACTGAAAAATGAGACAATTCATGTGTGCTTCAAGAAACCGTAACATGCGGACAGATGTGGTCTCTCTCTACAGAAAAAAACTGCATGATTATTAGAACGTTCATGTGCGCAGTGCTGGTAGTGAACAACACTTCACTGGTGAACATAACAATGCCATAATAATAATAATAATAATAATAGTGAGTTGTAATGCAGCTCAGAAAGTGGCGACGGTGATGATAATAATGATCGTGGCGTTCCTTCCCAGAATGAATAGGTACTTTACATTCAATCGCGTCATAATGCCTATACGACGGAGGAACGGACGACGAACGGACATGTGAAGTGGAAGGAAGGATAATTCAATTGTGAATTGGCAATTGGCAAAATGTTAGTCCGTTCCATACATAAAAAGGAGTCGCCAAGGAAAAAAACCCTTTGTTTACTTCAATTTGAAGAAGGTGACAGGAAGAAATATCTTTAATCTGTACTTTTACTGTAACATTTTTTTCTGAAGAGGAATACAAAGTAAAAGTGATAAAGTGTCTTTGAAGAGGAATGTGATACTGATACGAAACAATAATAATGGCTTACTGTTATGAAAAGAAGACAACGCTGTTGAATGAAACTGAAACTTTTTGATAACGCCACCCGCCTATGCACCATCATTACATTGAAAGGATTATCAGTTTCTAACGTCCGCGTACTACACACACCTATGATTATACAACACCTCTGATAACCGTATATAGAAAACTAAATGTAACGAATGTTCTTATTATCATTATCAAATTACATGTCTATACGTATATAGTGTTTGTTTTATCTGCTGTCACTTTTATTATTACTTTTCCTATTTTTTTCTTCTTCCATTTATCTTTACAACTACACATTGCATTCCTCTCGTCCCACGCAAACGTACGCCAATGCAAAAAGTGAAAGAAAGAAGAACAAAAGAAGAATGGATTCTTATAAGAATTACAATCGTTGTCGCCAGTTTACTCCACCTGGGTGGGGGAATGCTAGAACCTTGGCACCTTGTGGTCGGTCTGGTCGCTCGATAGCCTTTCGAATTTCAGAATGTCGACCAACTTATACTCCCATTATACTACCGGCAACGGGTGGTATGAACATTGCCAAGGATGAGCGCGTCAGAGACAATCCAGATCCCTGTCATGGGAGAAGATTTATTCCACCCTCAAATCAGGCTCCTATCAACGTCCAGTTGAAAATGTGCCCAGTATCATCATCCAACAACTTTGCCAATGATGGTGGTAATTGCAGCAGACAATTAGGAGGAGGACAAGCAAATTATGGTCAAATGATGGGAGGAGGACAACAGCTATCATCCTCTAAGGATCCTTACTGTGAGCAATGTCCAAATACGTGTCCTTTGCCACGGTGTCCCCCAGGAGTGAAAGTGGAACGAACGTTGCCCATAATTCCCCAGAGACGTCTGCAAGAGTCATACTTCAAAATGCCAAATGCCTCCGTATACAAATCAGATTATGTCCCAAGAGAAATTGAACTGACAAAGTCATTTGCTCCAGAAAGGATTGTGGTGGAATCCCAGGGAGAATTTCAACAGCAGTCGCTTACCAAGGCTGATTATACGCCGATGCCTGTATGTCCATACAAGAAGCCCCCATGGGCCTTTACGAAAGCACGCGAGGAAAGCACCATGTGCATGAACGGTATCTCAAGTTATAAAGCAGACTACGTTCCAAAGCAGGGCAAACCAGCCCCTTCAGCCAAACCAGTACGATTTCTTGATGCAGAGCTCCCAGTTATAGATGATAGGACTGTATATCAAGTCGAATACATTCCACATCCCCTGCCACCAAAAATCGAAAAACTGACCAAGAAACAAATGCTAGCTGAAATCACTAGCACTTGTGTGCCATTCAACGGGCTTACTATTTACAAGCAGGATTATATTCCAAAGAGAGGCATGCCTGCTCGCTCTGTTTTGGATAAAGAAAGACGTTATATGAAAGTGCTTGTCCCAATGGAAGGCACCACCACATACAAGGCTGCTTTTAATCCCTTCTACTTTGAAGACATTGAATGCATCCCGGCAGAGATTTATGATCAAATGTATCCGCCAGAAGACAAGTGCTGTCAAGTGAGATGTTACCCGGAAGCGGAAAGAGAACTGGAAAATCCACTACAACCACCGAGGCCACCCTGCCCACCACCACAGAATAGACCCTATTGTCCCACCCCTGAAGAAATGCGTTGTTCTCCGAGAGCTGTTCCGTGTGTGTCGCCGTATAAACTGAAAAAGGAAGGGAATAACTATGATGGCTGCACTACAATTCGTGTGGAGCATAATGTGAATCGAGAGTGTCAAAATGAGCCCGTTGAGTACATTTGTCCGAAACAACCATGTAAACCGTCGTACTGAAAAATGATTTGTTACAAATGAACATCTATATTTTCTTACAAAACTGATAAAAACGCACTCGGAAAATTAAACATTTTTTTCTTGTCCTATCGCTTGGGTGGTGCTCTGCACTCTGTCTTTTAAACATTGACATCATTGAACTCAAACTCTTGACAGCATTCCCGATTGAATTATCTTAATTTTTATTAGCCAAAGGCACTATACTACTTAAGATTAGCTAATAGTTGTACCAGTCAATAAAACAGAATACAATGCAAGCAATGTGACAACATACTTTGATGATGGGATGGGGTGAAGGTGAATTTGATTTCATTATAAGCATTTTAAGTGCACTTCCTCATTGTCCTTGTAAGCATTAGCACGTCAAAAAGAAAACTCCGGCAGAGAGTCAGACAGGATGCTATAAAATGTAGTTAGATAACAGCAGTTCAATAACGCTTTGGCATTTTATTTCAACCCTTTTAACCCATTCGAACTGGTCACCTAGAAGAGCAGAAACAAAAATGCAATGCAGTTTCAAATAATATGTTAAGTTGCTTTATTGTGTCGACAGCAGTTATCATCAGAATAACCGATACACAGAGATGTCAATAAACATGAAGTCTGAAAATGTTCATGCCTTCACTCACGTCATATTATCGCTTTTATAAAAGCGTATGATGATGCCGATCTTTACAACTAACCGTTAAAATACACGAAGGTGGCGCAGGAAAGTACAAAAGATTCA
>JAHZMV010007212.1:0-11905 GCA_027743765.1 Coecobrya sp. COE2
ATTGTGATTTTACATACGTATCCTATTTTATTAAATACTAATGAATTTATATGGAAGTAAATATTGCCCATCTGATGAAATTAATAAAGTTTATATATCTCAGTAAAGAATGGATTCATTCACAGGTTTGGCAGATCCCTTCACATGTTTCTCAAAAACGATTTTTCATGTGGTTTAGTTTTCATCAACGAATGAAGAGATTTATAAAATGTCTAAATCAACCAGTTCAACGTTTTGTAATAAGATGCATATATTTTTTGATTAACTCCAGTTAAAATTGTTTATGATATTATTATTGTGTATTCAAACTAATAAAGCAATTCTCAATTATTTTTTTAATACTTAATGAAAATTAGAATTACATACAAAAGATATACCTTTATATGTACAGAGCATGATTCAATAAATTGTATCCCCTTCCGCTCGTTCAGTTACTTTAATCGTTTTTGGGGAAACAATATCAATACAGTTTTCGTGACGAAATGCCGTTTTAACTATGGGAATTAGCTTTATCAGTAATTCCGTCCCAAAACTAATGTATACAAATATCATGCAGCAAAAGTATAAAGTAAAAATGACCTTTATATTTCCAGTCATTGTAGCCGGACTGAAACCTGTGTCATCATATTGTGACTCATAAGTTTTGTTTTCAAATACCAGATTCTTTTCCAATCTCAATCTTACAAACGTTCTGACTGATTTAATAAAATGTATTAATTTCTGTTTTTCACCAAGAATTCCCGTAATGATGTAAGAGTCCAGGCGTTTCCTCACCTTAGCTGGCAGTAGACTGGGAGTATATCTGTCATATTGGTAAACATTTACTCTATATTGGACGCCTAACGTAATCAAGCGTTCTTGCCCAATTGATACCACGTTGCTTTTCGTGACAGCTTTCAATTCCAAGTAAATCTGCTGAGTATCCAGTTCGTCAAGCACTGCTGCTACTTGGTTACAGGCTTTCATTTTCTCTTTCACTGCGTTTATTTGCCGATTATTGAAGTCTACCGTATAGATACTTAAATTACTTTTATCCTCGGCTAAAGAAAGAAAACCTTCCGTAATAGTTTGGTATTATTTAATATAAATTCACTTGCTTCATACATAAGCATATCTGACTGAAAGTAAAATCCTTTCTCCGGTATGAAAATATGTGGATTATTTTTTTCAATTGTTGAAATACCGCAACTATTGTTCGACGTTTCAATGCATGTGTTATCAATCTGAAGATCTTGGGCTGTTACGTATATTGAAAAATTATTATCTACAAGTTGGGAAAACATGGTGTACGGAATTTCTTTCAACGGTTGCATTAGCCTTAGCATATTATCCCTTTTGTATGCATTGGAGATGACAAGTGTGCATACACATGCAGCGGAAATCAAAAGTCGGGCTGCTTTAACATCTGTCTGCTGGTCCGTGAATGGATCTCATTGCTCAACAATTAATTTGAATAAACTAAGTATATCCTTCCTTAGCCTTGTTTTTATCCCATGGACTATTATCGAATACATGCCGATTTGCTTAATTTTTGTTTTACAAATGCTGGCTTGTGAAAAACTGCAAATAAGGGAAAGTGAAATTGGGGAAATGATTAAAAGAAATATGGCACTAAATATCCAGCTATATCCATCATAGCTGGTAATAAGCTCATCAAATAGCAATCCCCCTTTTACAGGCTGTCCACAACTGACAAATTTATAGCTAGAGGATGTCAGTCGAGCCACTGATTTTGGTGGTGTAATCATTTCATTAATAATGTTAAATCTTTGGACGGGTTCCTGCTGTCCTATGATTTCACTTTGATTTCCAATTATACTTGTTCGCATGTCTAGGAAAGTTAAATCGAAAAGCTCATCCAAAGTTAAATTTTTGCTATGGAATATTTCCCGGGTATTTAACATGTGTTTCAATTTTGTTTCAAATAGAGAAATTTCCGGATCCATTTGAAAAGTTGTACTGAATTGTTTAATGAATAAAAAAAACATATGCAAGTCAGGTATGCTGTGCAGTGTAACATCCAGATTTCCTCTTTCGTCCCAAACAATTTGTATGAAAACCGTTTCAGTGTTATTTCCAATTCCATAGATATTAGCACTCAAATAAATAAATATGTTATCTGCCCTGTAAATGGAATTTAAGGTTGTCGTTTGTCTTACAGAAATCCATCTTTTCAGGGTTTCTCGATGATCAAAATTCTGTACCAATAGGTGAGTCAATGGGTTTGCACTTCGCGTAAAAAAGTTGACATGACTTCGAATTTCGTAAATATCCGGCCAAAACCAGTAATCAATATGAACCAATCGAATGTCTTCCAGTCTGGGTGAAATCTGCAAGTCAGTCTCTGATGGGAACCAGTCGATATATACTTCGCAGCCCCATGGTCTTGAATTTGCTGTATATAAGGGAAAGTTCAATTTTATGCACAAACCATAACACGTTTCCAGTTTGGTCAAATTGGATTCATAATAAACCTCATCAATGTCACCACTGTAAAACTTAGATTTTGTGCAACTGAACGGCTCTGATATACCAGGTGAGTAGTACGTTTTTGAGGAGTTGTAGTCTTGTATAATATAATCTGTTCCGTGAGCATTCCAAATCTTCCAAGCTCCATCTGGAGATTCTTTGTTAATAAATTCTGACGATGGGGTGAAGTTGAATTTCTGGAAATCATGTTTCCGTAAGATTACCGGAAATTCAGTCTCAGGAATGTCATAATCTTTATGAGTTGACATTTGTACTAAACAATTTTCAAAGACTCTCAAGTTTCTGGTTAGGTGAACGAACTCAAAAGTGGTAGGAATTGAAGGAACATATAAGCTATTACAAGTTTCAAAGTTGTTTAGTAAAATTAAAGCAAAGGTATATGTTTTAACTAAAAAGTCAATTACTGATGATTTTAGCAAAAATACGTACGGTATATTACATTCCATTTTGATGGAGAGTTTATTCTATTTTATACCGAACTTAATATTTTGTGAACAAAATGTGATGCGAATACAACTCAAACGGTAACTATCTACGTCTTCTACTGTTTATCTTTATGAATTATTTGGTGACTTGGAGAAGATCTCCAGATATGCCACAACTTATGTTTTCAATGGATGTCTTCTTTTGTATAGAAATTCAGGAGGAATGAGTAAGCTGACAGTTAATACCTTTAATAGTATTAGTATATATGGGAACGAGTTACGAAAAGTAAAACAGAACTTTATAAGCCATTACGCTGATTTGCTTCCTACTTCCCTTTTTCATTTTATAATGGATTCAGGTGACACCAAACTGGGGAAAAATCAATAATTAGGTTTTATTCCATACTCCAACCTGTGATACTCTTGATATTAATGCAGGCTATATCCTTATAACACTTACTGTAAAAATATAACAGAAATAATACACACATAAATGGTGTTTAAGCAAAAAAATTAGATTTACCGCCTGGAATGCATCTATAATATTCACACATCAGAATACTATATTCAACAATAAAAAAAATCTTATATTTTGTTACAAAATCTATGTATATACTATGAAAGCATGGTTTAACACACCTTCAGCTGAAAATAGCAATTTAGGTAGAAAAGTTCAAATTTAATCAGTAAAATCAAAACCAAGAAGCGAATTTTTTTCTTCTTGTCGCGTTAACATAATGCTTTTACTGGGTATGAAAATGAAACGAGGAAAGTCATCAGATTAGCTCCATGTCTGTCCATAATGTAAAATACAATTTGCAATCAAATATGTACGAGAATTTGCTTTAGTGCACTATACATATGCTCATCGATCAATAGTTGCCGTAATATTACTATTTACATATATATTCAAACCCCTTTGGAATGAGGAGCTATGCAGGGATATATAAAACATGTTTAAAATGACCCATAAGATTTTTAAGTTAATAAACCATAATCATTGAAATCCAATACTACCTCTTTAAAATTAATGTAGTACAAAATATGTTGCTACTCAAGCTACTGAAGCTTTCGATTTGAGACAAAATGGAAATCAAAATCTAATTTGATGAGGGTAGCTCTTGGATTTGGATATGACGCTATAGAAAAAATACATTATAGAGATATTGAACATTAAATGTATTGGATAATCAGGTTTATTTTCCAGGGCAAATTTTCTATCTTGTGGGTCATGTTTTCTGAAGCACAATTAGAATTCTGAGATAGGATCAATATATTTTTTTAAATTGCAAATTAATATGTCTGCATTATATAATGCGACAATTTTTTTGACGCAACATAAGATCATAAAAGGTGGATTTAAGTATTGGTATTCGTACGATATTGTGAGCATTTTACATAAGTATCGTGTTTTATGTAATAAATATTAAAGAATTCGTATAGAAATATTGCTCCATCTGATGAAATCAATAAAGTTTATATATTTCAATAAAATAAAAAACGACTTGGGCGCATTATATAATTATGAATTCTGACAAGCAAGTCAGTTTGTTTACAAGCAAGTCTGTTGAGGTAGGACCCTAAAACGAGACCAAATAACAAGGAAAAAAAAGAAAAAAACATCATGAACTCCAGTTTATGTGCATGCCCAACTTTGAAAAAAATATCCATTTAACAAATTGCATGTATTTCAACATAATACTATTTTTCTATTTTTTTCTCTAAGCATATTTTGTGCAATTATGTCTCACAACAGAAAGATTCAACGTGGAAAAGTATCAAATTGTGTATTCATCCTTGTTGCGTAGGTATTATTATTTGCAAAAATCAGAAAGCGTTTTTGATTTTGAAATTTAAATTACTCCAATGGTCAATTGATCCTTATTAATGATTTCAAATCGTCCCAGATAAATTATGGGCGTTTTGGTGGCCTCATGTAATCAATAATATCAACAGAAGGAACATTCCTTAACAAGTATTTTTTAATCATTTTATCTACCTTTACTATGAAAACTCTCAAAGGTAGTAGTTACGAGTACAATTTGTTTGGTTGATAATAGAGGGTGTGTTAGGTTAAGTAATAGCTTACTAACAAAACAGCAATTAATCTGAACTACAAACGTTTATATATCCAACGAAACCAAATTATATTACTGCAAACATTTTCGAGTTGAGATCCGTAGATTTATCATCTAGTTAAGTGTTTATTACTTTAAAAATTAAGTATACATGAGTATGAAGCATGTTGAATAAACATATTATACGTACAATAAATTTACTATCCAAAACAACTGCTAAAGCGTTGCCGGACCGCATTGGAATCTACGCTAGTTATCATTACGTTGGTTTATAATAAAGTATTTCTTTGGATTATATCTCCATTATTCGTTGTTTGAAAGTGAGTAATTTTAAAATCAAGCAAGCTACAAGCTTCGGTGCATGAATTGTACTAATGCTGAGATTTATAAAGTATTAGAAATTCTATGGGTTTAATGTATTGCAACATGACGCATATATTAACTGGTTAATTCCATTTAAATTTTTTTTATAATATGTACAATAGAAATACGTTTATATATACAGAGCATGATTCATTAAATTGTATCTGCTTCCGATTGTACAGTCACTTTAATCATTTTTGGGGAAACAATATGAATACTGCTTTTGTGACGATATGCCGTTTTAACTATGGGTATTAGCCTTACCAATAATTCAGTCCCAAAACTAATGTATACAAATATCAGGCAGCAAAAGTACAAAGTAAAGATGACCTTTATGTTACCTGTCATTGCGGCTGGAGTGAAACCTGTGTCGTGAATGTATAATTCATTAGTTTTGTTTTCCCTGTCAAGATGTTTTTCCAACCTCAATCTTGTAAACGTTCTGACTGATATAATAAAATGTATTAGTTTCTGTTTTTGACCAAGAATTCCCGTAATGATGTAAGAGTTCAGGTGTTTCCTCACTTTGGCTGGCAGTAGACTCGGAGTAAATCTGCCATTTTGGAAAATATTTACCCAATAATGGACGCCAAGCGTAATCAAGCTTTCTTGCCCAATTGATACCACGTTGCTTTTTGTACCAGCTTTCAATTCTAAGTAGATCTGCTGAGCATCCATTTCGTCTAGGACTGTTGCTACTTTGTTACATACTTTCATCTCCTCTTTCATTGAGTTCAGTTGTCGAGTATTGAATTCTTCCATATAGATACTCATATCATTTTTACCCTCAACCGAAGCAACAAAACCCGCCAGTAAAAGCTTTGTGTTATTTAATATAAGTTTGTTTGCGTTATACCTAATCATGTCTGACTGAAAATAATATCCTTCACCGAATTTGAAAATATGTGAAGTATTCGTTTCAATTTTTTGTGTGTCATGTACCAAAGCATATGAGGCGGTTGAGTATATTGAAAAATTGTTTTCTACAAGTTGGGTAAACATTGTGTACGGAATTTCTTTCAACGGTTGCATTAGCCTTAGCATATTATCCCTTTTGTATGCATTGGATATGACTAGTGTACATATACATGCGGCGGAAATCAAAAGTCGGGCTTCTTTTATGTCTGTCTGCCTGGCTGTGAAGGGATCACCTTGCTCAACAATTAATTTGAATAAACTAAATATGTCGGTCCTTAGCCTTGTTTTTATCTTATGTAATATTCTTGAATATATGCCATCCTGCTTCGTTTTTGACCTGCCAATGTTTGTTTGTGAAAAAGTGCAAATAAGGGATAGTGAGATTGGGGAAATAATTAAAAGAAATACGGCACTAAATATCCAGCTATATTCATCATAGCTGGTTAAAAGATCATCAAACAGCAATCCCCCTTTTACGGGTTGTCCACAACTAACAAATTTATAGCTGGAGGATGTCAGTCGAGCTACCGACTTTGATGGTGTAATTATTTCAGACACAACATCGAATACATGGACAGGTTGCTGCCGTCCCACGATTTCACTTTGATTTCCAATTATACTTGTCCGCATGTCTAGGAAAGCTAAATCAGAAAGCTCTTCCAAAGTTAAATTTTTGGTATGGAATGTTTGGCGGTTATTTAGAATTTGTTTCAGTTTTGTTTCAAATATGTACATTTCCGGATCCAGTTTATATATTGTACTGAATTCTTTTATGAATAAGCAGAACATAGGTAAGTTAGGTATACGGTGTAGTATAACCTCCAGATTTCCCATTTTGTCCCACACAATTTCCATGAACACCATTTGAGTCTTGTTTTCAACTCCATAGGTATTAGTACTTAAATAAATAAATACATTGTCCGCCCTGTAAATGGATTTTAAGGTTGTCGTTTGTCTGGCCGAAATCCATCTTTTCAGGAATTCTCTGTCATCCAAATCCTGTACCAACATGTGGATGAATGGTTTTATACCTCGTGTAAAGAAATTGACATGTCTTCGAATTTCATAAATATCCGGCCAAAACCAGTAATCAATATGAACCAATCGAATGTCCTCCAGTCTGGGTGAAATCGGCAAGTCCGTTTCTGCTGGGAACCAGTCGATATATACTTCGCAGCGCCATGGTCTTGAATTTGCTGTATATAAGGGAAAGTTTAATTTTATGCACAAACCATAACAAGTTTCTTGTTTGTTTAAATTGGATTCATAATAAACATCATCAATATCGCCACTGTAAAACTTAGATTTTGTACAGATGAACGGATCATATATGCCAGGTGAGTAATAAGTTTTGGAGGTGTTGTAGTCTATTATAATATTATCTGTTCCGTGAGCATTCCAAATCTTCCAAGCTCCATCTGGAAATTCTTTGTCAATAAATTCTGACGATGGGGTGAAGTTAAATTTCTTGAAATCATGTTTCCGTAAGATTACCGGAAATTCAGTCTCGGGAATGTCATAATCGTTATGTGTCGTCATTTGCACTAAACAATTTTCGAAGATTCTCAAGTTTCTGGTTAGGTGAATGAACTCAGAATTGGAAGGAATTGAAGGAACACTGAAGCCGTTACAATTTTCCAAGTTGTTTAATAAAATTAAAGCAAGGATATATGTTTTAACTAAACAGTTAGGAAGTGCTGCTGTTGGCGGAAATTCGTACGGTATATTATTATCCATTTTTATATAAAGCATGTTCCAGATTAAACCGAACTTTAAACTATGTGAACAAAACAATAAGAATAAAACTCAATCGGTAGATTTAATCGAAATCGGTAAAATCGAAAAATAAATTTTCTGCTATATATACTTCTGAATTCTTTGTCAACTTGGAAAATATCTCCGGGTATTACGTATACACTATTTTTCGGTTGATTTATTGTTTGCTCCAGAATTTTATAAGGAATGATTATGCTCAGAGATGAAACCTTTAAGTATTCATGTACATATCAAATGGCTATCAAATGACAAGTAGAACTTTATAAGCTATTAGGCTAATTTGCTTTCTACTTCCCTCTTTCATTTTCTAATGGATTCAGGTGACACCAAATCGGGATAAATCAATAAATAGGTTTGATTCGATATTCCAGTGTGTGATATTCACAGCATAAATCTTGGTTATGTTGGCTACATTGTAGTACAACTCGTGTAAAACTAAAGCAGAAATAATACGTAGAGGAATAATATATTTTACGAAATCGCCAACTTACTTTCTAAATGGCATGCATAATCAGATTTTAGAATATAATTATCAAAAACAATACAAGCTAGTGCTGAATTTTACTGCCGAACTCAGATATTATGGATATTATGAAAATATTGGTTGAATGCCCCTTCAGTTTAAAACCACAGTAATATTCAACAGGCATTAAAGTTCAAAATAGTAAATAATCAATCAAACATCAGGAGGCGAACGATTTTGCTTCTCGTCGTGTTAACGGATTACTCATATTCACTATGAAAAGAAAACAAGAAAAGGACTTAGCGTCTTGCTTGCTCATCGATCTATAGTTGATAGTTACCATAATATACTTATATGTATTTAACCCTACTTAACATGGGAAAGTATGCATGTAAGTATGTATAAAATGTTTAAAAGACACAGACGTATGGAATTAATAAATTTATTGACCATAATTAAAATTCTGTATTAGCTTATTGAAATCAATATAGTACATAATATGTTCCTACTAAAGCTACTGGAGCTTTCAATGTAAAAAAATGGGGATGAAAACTTTTCAAAACGATGACGTACGATATTTCATGTAATGAGAATGTTGCCCGCATATGTATAAATAGTTCCATCAAATGTCCCAAAGTGAATTGCACTATGCCAAAATGAGAAAGATTAATTTTGTATGCAATATGTTATTCTGCAACAAATTATCCATGAAAAATACTTTGCTGAGCATTGTCAAAATCCCAGTGTACATCGGATTTACTTGTTTTTAAGATTGGAACAAAGAACGCATCGCTCTCAAAATGTGGCTTTATTGCATGCATATAGTCGGCCGCATTTTTGTAAAATGTATCAATTCCGTCCATGCACATTTTACACGAACATTATTATTTCGGGAGTAGTTCATATAACTGTGTTTTCAGCTTTATTTTAAGTACACATTTATGTAATTTCAATCATTTCAAGTTGATAGTTAGATTTGATAAATCCATATTAACGTTATTTTATTTACCATCGAGCAATTAAATTTTAGGATACTTAATTTTTGACCAGTATTTCCGGCCATGAAAATTAATGATTGTCACCACTCCACATAGAAGATGATTCAACCATGCATGCAGGTTAACGAATACATAAGTAGCTCAACACGTAATCTCTTGTGGCGTAGCTGTATCTGTAAAATTCCCACTCTCTGCTGCGTGACTAGATGGATTGTGAGGAACAGCGTCGTGGCCTACTCCATTAGCTTTAAGCCTTTCCTTCATTAATGAAAGAAGGTGCGGATTACAGAAGAATAAGTTTTAAGAATCATTTTTATGCCACGCTAACATGTTTCCTACTCCGACTAACAACTTTCATACAGAAAGGGGAATATATAAACATAGTCAATCAGTCTTATAATACATACAAAGGCTCAGCTGTGTACATTACCAAAAATCGGAAAATGAGGGCGCCGTCCATCTAAACGTCCAAATTTTGGTGGGAACAAGCATTTAAAAAAATGAAAGTTTTTCACAACGAAGAATTCAAATAAATTTTTTTCATTTCTAAAACTTATCGTCCCGACTAAAATCTGGACGTTTAGATGGACCGGAGGACGGCATCTTAATTTTCCAATTTCTAGTAATGTACTAATATACACATACATACTCTTACACGTACAGCCACAGACTCAATAATATTCATGAGTTTGAGATGCATTGAAATGATAATATACCATAATAACATTCAAAAAGTTTATGGACATCCGAATTTACTAGAATGTTTTACATTACATTACATTACTCCCATACCAGGCATTCAAAACAAGAGAACATTTCCCATATTTTAAGCAATTAAGCAACATTTAAAATAAGTAAAAGTTATATTTGGAGTAGTTTGTAGTAAACAACTCATAATACAGTTATTCTTTCAACACAGTTTTTTAAAGACATTTAGTAAGTCAGTGCGATGAATATATTTAAATGTGTCAATATACATGAATTACATGTATTAACGCTCTAAGTAACAACACTATACTCTGTATTACCTAGTAGTACCAGGTAAAGTGATACCTGCTTTTAAGTAACTGCTGTGTTGGTAATAATGCGCAGAAAAAGGCAAGTGATGGCTCATTTTAAAGAGCAATTTCTAAACTATCATTAAGCAATCGACTGAGCCCCTAGGTTTATTTCCACAGGAATAACGGAGGTCGATGTTAAGCGTGCGACGATTGCTCACCATCATCGCCATGGGAAGACAAATAGAGACATTTTTCAAATTTTAAAAACTTCGGGAATCGGAAGCCAACTCATCCACCGAATTTTTAAGTGATAGCAGGATACTTGTAGTTTCGAAAAACGTAAAACACCAGGAGGTCCACGCCCAGACATGGAAATCATGCCAGGATGCACGGATGGCATCCGGAGAAAATTTTGGGGACCGGAGAAAACTTTTTCTACAAAACAGAAAATTTAATTTTATCAAGTATTGATAACAAATTATCCAATCAGAAATAGTCCTGGGGATTTCTGGGAGAGATAATCTGTAAAATAATCTCTGAGGAATAATCTGAGATATTATCTCCAAACGAAAATTTTCGATTTTTCCTCCCGGAGAAAATGCAATTTTTTATCTGTGTGAGAAAATCTAGTTTGTGTCATGGAAAAAATGATCTAATAATGCTCTGAAAAGGTTTAAAATGCATTTTTACTACTTTAGTACACTCTGTGTGACGAAATAAGACTAATTTTGGTCGGAGAAAATTTAAGTTCCATCCGGAGAAAATTTGTCACGTTTTCCATCCCTGTCCACGCCCCGTTCTCACTTCTGCCAAGATTAAGGTTTTACCAGAACGGATTCGGAGAAATCCACGCCGATCTCAGCGAAAGTTGGCTTTACAACTGAAAACATCGAGCAACACTATAAACCGGGCCTCAAAACTTAACCTGGGACGCAAGGCTTTATAAAAATCTACTTGTCATTTACTGGCCGTCGACCAGAAGACAAGCAGACAAGAAATAAGCAAAAGTCCGTTACGCCGGCACGGGAGTGAAAGCGCAAAAATATCCTCTACACTTTCGAGAAGCTTTTTACCGTTGAGGCCTTCAGCAACAAGTAAACCGATCGGAAATATGCTCCGTCATCCACTGGGATCCCCCAGGCGAAGCGGCGAGTTTACAGTACTGATCATCCTGGAAATATGATGGTTTGGGCCGGGGTAACCTGGAACGGCAAGATTTAGCTGTATTTCGTGGAGAAAGGGGCAAAAGTTAGCGTGAAGCCCTATCTGATGGACATACGAGGGCGTTTTGATAAAGGTTGCACCAACTTTGCTTCGTTGTCATTTGAAAACAACTTGACATATTCAGCTATGCTTTTGTATGTAGTTACTTCTGACCCTTGCACACCTTTTC
>JAHZMV010007213.1:0-16862 GCA_027743765.1 Coecobrya sp. COE2
TTGTAAAGGCTGGTCCTTCCGTTTCTAAATCTGAAATAGATATGTCTTTTAGCATTGCAATGCAAGAACAATGCATTGTTACTATATTTTAATATACTTTAATGTTAGAAATTCACAATGTTTTCTTCATTGTATCCTTTTCTAATTAAATGAAATCTAATGTATGCATCATCCTCCTGGAGTATATAGTCTGCCAAGAATATCATTTAATCAAGTTGGTATAGCATAAATATCCACCCATCATCATCTTGTTTGTTTTATTCTTCAAATAAGTTGGTCTATATTTTTTTTAATCCGGCATAATTAACCACACGGGTATATAATATACAACATTAAATACAATACCGATACGAGTGCGGCAAAAATTTATATATTCGCTCAAAGATAATCTACAAAGCTCATTTAATGACCTATAAACGACAAATCCTTTCCTTTTTGATGGACTTTTGTGCATCTATTAATGCCAGTTCCAATGTATGAAGTCATGTATGATTGCTAATCTTAAAACCTGATTAGGATTCCTAATATGTACAGGAATGTAGCATATAGTTTGACAAAAAAGGACGATGATGGGAGGGATGCAGAATTGTTGTATCGTTTGTTAATAATGTATGCAGTATTGTTTGATATCCTCTACTTTTACTCGTTATTTCGTCCATGGCCCCATCACCATTATGTTAGTCGAT
Source organism: Coecobrya sp. COE2 (assembly GCA_027743765.1). Lineage (NCBI taxonomy): Eukaryota > Metazoa > Arthropoda > Collembola > Entomobryomorpha > Entomobryidae > Coecobrya > Coecobrya sp. COE2. The sequence continues at coordinate 687 of JAHZMV010007213.1, forward strand.
TGAATTTGCTTCGACCATCCTATTGAGAAGAAGTGACTACTAGCTACCAATTTGTTTTATCGTCGAATTGCTGGCGTGCTCTCACTATTTTTATGCTCTACTTCATTCAGCTAATTTTGTACTATTGTTATTACTGCATTGCTGATGATGAGACTTTTCATGGCGCTGTAGGAGACGCACCTACGTAATTAACAGGAAGTGGCACAACTGGCTTGGCTAGTGAATACGTAGGGAGTAAGTAATTTTGTCCCCGAACTGTGACCACCGTCACAGCCATTAATTCTGTTTTATATTGTCGCTAATCATTTTGATGACCTTTGGCATATGCATGCCTGCTTGCTGTACATAGGCATATAAGATAAAATCCCAGGATGAGTTATGTTACTTTGTGGAAATATAAATAATTGTGTAAAATGACAATGTAATTGTGATTATAAGCCACAGACATAGCAATGGTAATTTATGTATGTACTTTAGTATAGGAACGGACAAAATGTTAAGCCTGTAAATTATATGATCATTGGTTCAAAGGGAATAGGGAAATACAGGTTTAAGCCTTGCACGCATAACACGTTTACATCATTTAATATGAGACAGTGGATGCTGGCTGCTACACACGAAGATAAAACTTAATAATACATTCTTTCTTTGAAATTTGTATGCTTGAGACTACTTTATAGTCTTTAGTACAAACTAATATTGAACACTGGACGTAACTAATAAATAAAGTAGATACTGCATAAAACGATCATACTTTTGGAAAGGAAAGTGAAAGCAATAACAAAATGTACTTATTAAATACAACGAGCTGTCTGTATGTGTAGCCGTACGTTTTCGCTTTTAAAGATATTAACATTTTGGAATCTTAATATCAGTAAATATTTTAAGTTATCTACCCGCAAATTCATCCGTCTTCTCATAACTATGAAATTGAGGTTTTGATCTTCAATGAGGACTTTATGCCGTATCGTTGTTCCATGATATAAAGAGCCAAATATATTGCTACTTTAGTTAGATTCGATTCAACCCAGATAGCAGTCCTTTCCTTTTGAAATGAAAATATATTTCTCGATCATTTTTGTATCTTGCGAGGATAAAAATAATATTCTACTTGGTTAATTTTACAAATTTGATATAGTTGAGTTAGCTGTGTGAAATCTTTACATTTTAGCATTACAGATAACTTACGGGTTTACTTTCTCTTTCTCTCCATATTCACACTACCAGTAAATTTGAGCAGTTTGCATTCTGCTGTGGTACAAAATAAGCCGTTAATATTTATGATATCGCTAGAATAACGCATTGCAGATTTGAATTTGTTCAAAGATTTCAGCAGGCCATTACTTTACTACCTAAGGAGACAACCGGAATCTAAAGTAGGTACTAAACGTAGACGCAACAAAAAATTATGAAAAATCTCAGTTCGTGCTTAGGACGCGCCGGCTCGGTAAAATGAGTCCACTAGTTACACTTTACGACTATTACTGCCGACAAATAATCTACATTTGGATTATGCTCATATACTCTTAACAATACTTCTTTAGTATAATCATATAAAAATGTTATATTATGTATTTCCTATTGTTTCTCTTTCTTCTAGTACAACTTTCTCCTTTTCTCTTTTAATGGTGAGTTTTTGCAGCATCAAAGTTTCTCTTTCACATTCTTAGAATACTGGCAGCAGCACCCTCTGTTCCATTACAGTTTTTGGTCAGTGAGAATCACTAGAATCGAAAGCAACACCATAGATAGTAGAGAAACTCTTTTCATATGTCTGTTCAAAACTAAACTTTGGGAAGGAAGCACAAACTATTTGTTCTGGTTCGCCCAAAGTCCTAGCACAATTTTCATAAAAAACAAGTTGGCACTGTTATTCTGCTATTCCATCTTGGCATATCCTAAAATGCTATATACTGACTGACTGACTGAACCAATTTTTTTCATTACTTTTTTTTCGTCTAGTCTGACGCCACCACATAGCAGTAGTATCTTATAAAATCCGGACTGTCGCCATCAGCATTTTATTCGAAGTGGTTATACCGTAATATATGGTTATGCAGGCAATGCATATTCTTTACCAGGAAAATAATACATAAATATTCAGTAATATATATTTTGCTTACAATGACCATATACATATTATAATATAAACGAGTTTATGTAATATATTATCTCCTTTTCCGTTCCAATATGTGATTGCCCACGACAAAAAATCTCTTATCGTTTTTGTCATGTATGTGTATGTGTGTTTCACGGAATTTTTGGCACTATATCTTAGTCTTTTCTTGTCTCCAGTCTCTTGTCGCTCTATATATTGCTACTTCAGTACTACTACTAATAATGGCAATGATAACAAAAAAGAATTACGTCTTCAACACGAAGCCTATAATAACAGACCAATAACAACAAAAGCGCTTAAGCGTGTAAGTAAATGGATAATGTTGGCTGCTGATGGCGGATATATGGCTATACAATACCTTCCATACAAGTAGTGAGATATATGTAACTGTTTAGGACCACCAACAGAGCAACTCGATTCAATCTGCGTACGGAAACATCGTCATTATTATTATTGTTTTCTTCTTGAGCTAGTTTCGCCTCAGACTGAATTAAGTGTCTATAAAGAAAGATGCAAGTGTAGGAAAATTAAGTATAAATATTGCATAGTGAATAGGGGATAGAGGGACTCGGGAAGAGACTCCGCCCAGATTCATAATGGATATTTCATTGCGCTGAATGAATATTTATTCCATAAAATGTGTTGTGCCAGCCAAATAGGTACATACACATGAAAGGATGAGAGGAGAAGATGTTCAAAAGAAAGTTTTCGTATGAAAAGAAAGCAAATAGCAACAACAATGCCATATATAGTGTATATCACAGGTAGGATATGAGCAGTTTTTATACTACGATGTAGATATATATGCTGCTGCCCTAAAAATGATCTTGTTCTGAATTTACAAAAAAAGGAAGTGATTGCAAACATTTTCTAATCTAAACCAACATAAAATATTAAAAGAGCAGAGCCAAAAGAAGAGTAGTATATAAATCACGAGTTTTCTGCATAAAATTTCGTTATGAATTTGAGTATTTCATGGAGAAAAACAGTTTTGTGAAATAGTTTCCTGGAAGTTGTTCCATATAAGCTACAAACTACATTGTATATAGCTCTACAACTTTCTCTGCTGTCTCATCGCCCATCTTCTCATTTCCACTTTTCTCTCTATGCCTCTCCTCTACCCATCTACATCGGCTTGGGTTGCTGTCACTAAGTAAAGTGACTGTATAAATTGATGTGGAGACACTTTCCAGCATTTTTGTCAGGAAATGCTAGTTTACTTATCTATGCTCTGCGTTATATTTATATGTACACAGTTTGAGATACAGTGAACTATATTATCCATTACATCAACTGTATTAGTATAAAAGATTTTAGAGATAGACATAACTGATATACATACATTCATATATTATGTTTGTTTGTAAAAATGTTAAGATGACGATGATATTATCGCGACATTTTTATATTACGTTGTAATATTGATCTTGTTATGGGTACCCTATCTGTTACATTTTTTATGGGAAACAAACGCTAAACTGTAAATTCATCTATGTACCGAATCCCCCATGACAGGGCTTAACATTTAACAGTGCATGTCGAATAAATGAATGGATTGATGCTAGTTGACAGGACTTGATGTATTGGGTGAAGAATGAACATTGTTAGACGAGATCCATACTCTAATTCAGAAAAAAAGAGCGAGAGAGAGAGACAGAGTTATTCATCGAGAGATTAGCTTAGGTTGGGCAGAGATTATATTCTCTCGTTTATGCGATTTTGTGTTGTTGTAAAAGTGTTTTATGGTAACATTAATATCCGTTATACCATGATTTGGTATGAATTTCAATCTTCAAAAAGAAAGACTGGATTTTATAGGCTTTTGCTGCAGTCTAGTGCTAGTGCTGCTGATCTAGTAAGCTATGATGCTGCTGTGAACTTCAGCTTTTTGTGTTGTTGAAAGAGTTATCTTTTTGGGATATCAAGCAATTATTATAATATATTTGTATTAGTCTCTTGAACGTACCACGAAGAATATAAACTCCCGTTTTAATACATAGTTGCACATCAATCCCATAGGCATGCATATATATGTGCAATATACTAAATGTATAATACTTATAATATCCTCTGTGGACAATGCTCTGTTTGGTAGACGAATGCGAAGGCGGTGACGGGCGGTCGGAAAGAGGAAGATGTATTACTTCGCTTCGATTAACGAGAAAACTGTATGTTTTGAAAGCTTAATGCATGTTACGTGTTTATTTATATCTCCTACGCATTTATGAAAACCAGTTGTGTTGTATATTCATGGATTGAATGGATGAATGCAATTATCTGCTGTGTACACAGGCTAGAAGTGCAATAATGTTTGTACGTACTTTTACATCATCATGGAATACCATTACCACGAACCTAGCATTGACAGTTATGCTGTTGTGTTTGCTAGCTTGCCAGTAAAATACTGCATCTTTGCTGGTGAAAGTACATGAATCCAAACGCTATAGTTCCAAAAGCTAGAAAAGATTAGTGGGTAGACAATGCAGTGAAAGGTCAGAGATTTACTGCAACTGTTTTTCTGCTGCACTAAGGACAATGTAATGGGAGGGATACGCCGTGCAACATTACGCCAGTAGTGGAGAAATAACGACAGGAACAAGCAAAAGCCAAAAGTAAAATGTATAGCTGTCGGGATTAATTATCATTACTAGAATGAATTGCTGTTATACATATGGTGCAAGATCATCATCCTTTTTATAAATAGAAGGGCATATAAATATAATTACCACAGCATGTTGAATTTAAGGGAAGTTTATCTGTGCATTTATCTTAACTGAACTTGTATTGCAGCTCTACTCTATCCAAATAATTCACTTTCTGTTTTGTGCATTTCGCACCTTTACCTACCAGCTTACACCTTTGACGCTATTCTCTTCTCTTCCCGACTTCATCTAGCTTATTCCAGTACGCATACATATTCAAAACCGTGTTCAATCAGCACGGTGTGAATAGACACACTTTTAGCTTACCGCCAAATCCTTCCGTCATCCGACCATTTTCATCCACGATTCACACTTTCCTCAATACATTTCCAGCTTCATGTGGCGAGAAGCAGGGTAAACCATTTATAAATATGAGACGCGAATTGATCTTTGTAAATCCATCCATCCATTCTGAAACCCACCAACGAGCTTTCTCTACTCTCTGCCTACATTCTCTTTTTTACTTTCTAGTTATCCAGCTGCGATGCAACAAAGCATTTTCTACAACATTATACAGTAGTGTGGGCAAAGGATATTTGTGTGCTTGTGCCGGATGCTGTAGTGAGTGGTGGAGGGTAATCTGCTGTTCTGTGCACACACACTTCACTTCACCAATCTCTCACTCATATTGGTGAAGAAGAACAAACAGTGTAAAGAAAGCATTGAGTTTTCTCATGGTTTCTCTTATGAAAAACAGTCCAGCATTCCATATTCTCTATACCGAGCTTTTCTTCCTCACTATCTGAATATTTGCTGATAGAATGCATGTAATTTTTTTGTTTGTTGAAGGGATCATTGACATTCAATGGTATTTCATCTACAAAATATAATAATAATATTATGATATAGTACTTTGTAAACACTGTGATGTAGTTATGAATATGGAAATGTATAAAACCATCAGCTTTAGCATAACTATATTTTAATCAATTAAAATAAGCTCACAGTATTTTTTATATTATTAAGTCCATTTAAATGAAGTTAGTTGTCCTAAAAATCACGCTCTTATATATGTCATAAGATACCAGTTTTGATCCATGAGCAATATTTTGCTTGAATATTTCTTCGACCAATGATTTGTTGAACGGTTGAAGGAACAATTTTTTTTATTTAAGTTCCTTTTGCATATTATTACACAGTGAACTGTTTTTATTTCTAAAAGCGTATTCCCAATGCTTTATTTGTGTTTTAGTTATGTGCATATGAAATTCTCTGTAAGAATTTTTTATTGGATTTTTGTCTGGATTCAGCCATTCAGTCAATAATGCAAAAGCGTTTTATACAGGGTATTTGCATAAGCTGCGTGTCCGTTTACATTGATGATAATATTTATTCATGGGATTGGAGTGTATGCACACACGATCTCGCATCACAGATGCTAGTGATATTACCTTTATTGTCCTGAAAGCTTCAGATTGTATGTATATGTCTATATGTTTGTGCATGGAAAAAAGAAGCAAAAATACTTTGGTGATGGATGAACAGTTAGTATTTTTTATTGAACGTAATTTCTATATGATGAATCGTGCACCGTGTTCTTTTAGACTTTTAGCGAAATATCCCACGATTTACATCGTTTATGTATGCTCGGAGGCAGGTTTTTTTGTAAAAGTAAACTTGCAAAGAACAAACTGTAGTCGCAGGCTTGAAGCGGTTTGTCTCATAGGTCTAGTTTTTAATTGATGAATAATGTAAAACAAAATAAACGACTCTACTACTGTGAGAGTCAATTATTCATCATTGTATATTTCCTGTAAATATGCATAATTGAGCATTCCCACTTTCTCTACTATATATAAAGTGGAACTCATTGTTTGGTGGTTCATGTACACACGACTTTCTCCTTTCCAAGTTCCTTATGCCTTCTGTTTCAAATTAATTACATGCACACCTTTACAACTAATCTATCTTTAACTCCAACTTCCGGGAAAGTATACATAGGTATATAAAGGTGTATATTATTATTATAATGAAGATGACAACTGTAGTTTTGGAATGTCGTTGTTATTCTAATAAGATCCCGTTCATTTATTGGCCAGCTATATAGCATCACTATTATCCAGTAATCTTCATTGCATTACATATATGCATACATTTTTAGTTTATTATAATGCAAAAGACACTATACCATAGACATATGTACCTATAGACCAAACCAAACAAGAGCGACTATATAAGCTTATATTAACTAAACATCCTTCCGTTATTGATAAGTAGATGCATATATGTAAGCGTATACGTTTGTATGCACAGTGTGTAATAATGATCCGGTGCCACCACCATCATCTTTTCGTCCATTTCCCCTTTCTCTTTTCTTTTGCTTTCCTTTCACACAGAAAACTGGCTATTGCTCCATTTCATTGCACTTTCCACCACTTGCGTTTACAAAAGGAGGGAGAGTATTTACGCATCGTGTGACACGCTAGTATATATATATATGTATTTAGTTTAGGCATAGGTATATGCATAAAACGTGTCTGTCACTTTATTACACTTTGCTTGGTTGACATTGAAAGTATGTGACGCGTGATACAATGTTATGTGATGTGGATGTAATACGTAATGTCACCACTGTCTAATATAAAAAGGATGATGATGTTGGTGCTGCTAAATTTTTTCCGTTCCCCGAAAAGAAAAAAATGAAGGTTTTATGTGTAGGCCTGTGCTGCACTATTGTGATCAAAAGGGAAAAATAAATGTTTTCATCTTCGACGAAAGTACTTTTAGCACTTTCCCTTCCTGTTTTCATACTTGTGTGTGCCATTCCTGTGGTTGTGTCTTTAATGTTACCTTCATTTTATACCTAAAACAACAATTTTACAGTTTACCCACAACTTCAATCATCAGTACGAGCACTTTCGCTATTTGCGGCACTTAGTTGTACAAAAGTCTCATGTCAGGCTTCCAGTTGGCACCCATTTCGTCTGGATTTCACTGAGGTACCATAAAAAGGACGAAAATAGAGTTTTACCTTTAAAATATGGTTGATTTATCAGGGGACTTGATGATGACGTCTTTTGTCGAATATGATTTTATTTGCTTTGGTCTTACTATCTAGGTCTAGAATGTCTAGAAATCCATGTTACGTATAAGTTGACATATATGCCACTAAAGCGCAACTTTGGGTAATAGTGATATGAAATAAAATTGCTTTCTTGGAATTCCAATTGTAATAGAATAAAATATGCCTAACTTGCGAAGGCGTACTTCAATTAATCTGGTATACCAAGGTACGAAATCAGAACTATTGGATATTCAAGGGATACATGGTGAATTAGAGTTTTATCATCATTAAACATTGGCGAAATGAGTCTGATCCTCCGAAAAACGACATATGTCTACTAATCTGCATCACATGATTAATTTTGATTCTGTCCTCAAATATATAGTAGGTAAAAAAGATTAACAAAATTGAAGCAAAAAGGCAATATGATTCGAAATTGAAATTATCCGTTTGTACACGCCGATGAAAGCACAACCATGGATCCATTAAAGCAATGCAGTAAGATAAAAGGTTAAAGGACAACAGGATCAGTCTTCGCTTTTATTTTCTATAATTACAGAATGAAATACAAGAATAGAAACTTACAGTAAGTGCTAGAATTGCTAGATAGTTACTTCAATCATTGAAGTTCAATGCGTTGGTATTAAGTGTACGTCAGTGTTCTTATACGTACAAATCTTTGATTAAGAGAAGTACGTATTCTCAAATGACGGACAACGAGTAGCTTTTTAGCTTCCATTCTTCCCCGTATTTTCTCTGTTAATCATTTGAAAGGCGATGCTTTTAGCGTTAGACAGCCATTAAATACAAAATTTACAAAGACAGAATGCTACACCGATGGACAGAACACAATAAGACTGTACTTTATACAATTTTCCATGTCAAAAGAATGTCTTTTCGCCTTGCTGCAAAAAGTGTCTAGAATAATGAACTCTACGGCATTTTCTTAAATTTCGTTTAAAAACTTTCTCACGTCAAAAACTCTTTTTAGTAATATCTTCACTTGGTCTTACGTCTCGCTATGATGTGAAGATGGCTTTTGACTGTAATATTGCCAAGCTGCCAAGCTCAGCCGAGTGCTATGTGTAATTTTCTAAGCCAGGATAACTCCGAAAAAATAACAAATCCTCCCTCCCCTCTTGTGTTTTACCTGCTCATATCATTTACCTGAAATGAAGAAAACACGAGAAACCTTTTTACCGTTGAACACGACAAATAATGAGTTTCTTGAGATAAAAATAGACAACAATGAACTGTTAGCTACTCGCCTCGTAAACCTATATAAATTTATGTACTTATATATGTTTACACTTACCTACATTGAAATATTGTTAGTTTCTGAAGTAAAAACTCTTCCATTTTTTAAATTGCTTGCTTTTCTGGAAAGAAAATACATAATATGCTGGACATTTTGTTTTTAGCTTCCCAAATGCTCCTGAGAATGTCAATAAAGAACGAAGAACGTATATAAAATGAGAAAAAAGTCTGTTTCTTGGCATAGATAAAAAATAGAACTGAGAATTTTTGTCAGATAAGAAAGTTTACTCAGCTCAGAACTTCACAGACTTTGCATATAGCTTCAAACAGCAGTAGAAGGAAAACAAAAATTAAACAGATAAAAAAATAAAAATTTGGCACCATATTGCCCTCCCGATAGTGGACAAGTGTAGTAAAATGGTGTCATATTATCATACATAATATACAACTGGAGACAAGTGCAAATGAACAAAGTAGCTATTTTCTGCTATATTAAAGTTGAGCATCAACTTTAGCAATAAAACATACCTAGTTTTGTTCAGAGTATTAACGATAATTGAACCATTTACAAAAATATATTTTTTTACAAATATTCCAAGGGCATATAGGTACATTAATACTCTAATTAATTCTTTCCTGTATTTTTTCAGACGTGCCAACATAAATGCAGCATCAATGGTTGGCCTCGTGTCAGAGGTTACTCAACACTATCACCAACAGGAGCAGCATCACCTTATCCTCATCCGGCTCAAGCTATTCTACAAGGTCACCAAGACTTTGAAGAAGTTGAGCGAATCTGCAACACGCCGTGTGCGCCGTAATCGTGGACGACGGGAGGTTAAAATCCGGGCAGAAACGGGTGATTCCATGTTGTGCTGCGGGCGGCGAAAGGTACGAGACAATTTAATTATCTTCATTGTGTTATTATTATCATTATTTGTTAACTTTGTTAACACACACTCGCATTTATTATCTTTCCCTCCTTTCCTCCCTAACTAACTAGCCGTGTCCGCTTATGTACTTCTCTCATTCACTTCAGTTTTTGCAAACTTATGCATAATACATGTGCATGCGATATAAAACGCATAGAGGTAACATGCATGCACTCATAAAATCGACGCTTTATGTACACATGTCCAGAACCGAAATTGCGTTCTTTACTTGGTAATAAAAGCCATGTTGTTTGTATTTCTGTCAATTTGCATAATGTGTCTGTATGAAAGGTTGGCGGCGAAAGGAAATAAGCACACAGAGAAACAGCAAGTTTGATGATGACGATCACGATGAAAGCCAACGAATACATGAAGGAAAAACAAAAGTGAAAGTGTTTGTGAGATTGGAGGAGTGAATGCAAAACAGGGAAGTGATAACTTGGCTAAAAACAGCGACAGACCGGCACGTAGTCGTACCCTTTTACTGTCTGCCTGTCTACAAGTCTGCACGTCATCATAGAAGCTAACATTTTGTGAAAGGAAAATGCACACGGTGCGTGTTTTTCCCTGAAAAAGTTACATGTGATGATTCCATTTTTTTCATCCTACATGTACGTAGGTACGTTGAATGTGGTGCTTCTTTTTGGTTCGTATCCTCCTCCTAGTGCCCACCCTCACTACTAGTGAAAAACCAGTAGTTAGTATAGTAGCAAACCAAACATTTGCATAAATCAGAAACGTCCATTTCACTTTTAATTACTCCCATTACGACATAAAAGTGCTTCTGGCCAAAAAGAGAGACACCAAACAAGCAACCAGGCAGACACTCATTTTTAGTTTTCCAGCAGATCCCCTTTTATCATCTTCATATATAATTAGTTATATATCTCACACACACAACAGCAAAAACCTACAGCCAGCCTATACATAATTATTTTCGGGGACTGTTACAGCCTTATAATTACTTCCGTTGACTCCTTTTTGACATCACACGCGCGTATAAAAGGACACAAGCAAGAAGAGTGAACGAATGACAAGCAATAAAGCTTGAGTAAGCAAAGGCAACGAAGAATGCGAAATAAGTAGAGTAGCCGACTGCCTATAATATGTACAGTATTCCCTTAACATTTCTCTTGTGCGAACGTCGCTTTGTGCCATACTCTTTCCTCCTTTTATCTCGAATTACTAAACGAGTAAATGATGAAGCTATGAGCCCCTCGGGTATCCCTCCTCCTCTTCCTCATGCTCTTCGTCTTCCTTTTTCATAAATGAACATCTTCTAGTTTTAAGATTTTTGGCAGAAGCTCTTCTGCCACTGTTTTGTGGCCAAGGGAGAAACTGCCGATAAAATAGATGAGACAACTGGTGGTGTGGCGGTGGGTAGGCGTTAGGATAAGAGTGAAAAGCAGAAATTCTTGTGTTCGTTACAAGAAGTGAAGAAAGGTAGTTAGCAACATCCGGTAGACATCTTCATCATCGTCCTCATCATCATTAATGATTAAATCGGAAGGGGAATGTACAACAAAGTATCCCAACTATGAGGACTGAGGACATGCATGCAACTATGTGGTAAGTTTACATGTAAAACACCTAAAGTCAAGGTGCGATCAGCTCTTGTTCCTCTTCTCATTTCATCTGGGAGAGAATGTAAGGAAAGGAGCAGAAATTGCTTGTCTATTTTCAAGTTGTCGATGAGCTTTATGCTGATTACGCATCATAGTACAAATATGTCAAGCCGAAGTGAAAGTCATGTAACTTGCATAACGTGATATTCCAGAGAAACGCCATCATTACGCCAGGGCTGCTGCTGCTGAACGGAGAATTCGTGCAAATGCGTGTTCTTGCTATTTATGTTATACTTGAACAAATTTCATTCAAAAGCAAATGTTGAAATGACTCGATTAGGAACATAAATATCCGGTTGGATAACTATTGTATTTTCTGACAACCTTTTCCATTTCCTTTCCCAAAGTTTTTTCCCTGTAATTATATAGTAGTTGGATATAAATTTTAAAATAATGATATAGTCGGAATATTTTATTCATAAAGACAAGAGGTTAAATATAATAAATATGAGTAAAAAACAAAGGTTTGTCGAAGAGGAGATGGAGGAGACAGGGGGAATGAGCTAGAACTGGAAATGACAAGAGGAAGCATAAAAGAAATGAACAAATCATCACGGATTCAACTCAACCGACCGTGTCTTTGTTGTGCAGTTGGAGCTTCTCTATATTATTTTCATCCTTTTGTTTTTATCATATTTTGTCTGCAATGCATTATAAGAGCACGACATTCCGTTTGACTACACTAAAAAGAAGTTTGCAAATGTTTGAAAAACTTGTATAGTATAATATTCTGCTGTTTATCCGCCTGCTCGTGAAACACATGCCAGTTTATTACATATAATGTACCTACGTTATCTCTAATTTTGTACTGCAGTACATCCAAAAAAGACCACTGGTGATGGCCGTTACTTGGTCTCATGTGGGGTGACCGAGTTCAATGTTCAATTTGCATGCAAAATTACCTTGTTACACAAGCAGATATATAAAACCCGGAGATTGCTGTTGAAAGTTTCCTTTTTTCATAATGTCTATGATTCTATTGAGTGCCAAGGCGGAGCTCATGCCCATTCAAATTCAATCCTCTCAGCTCTTTTTTTCCGGCTTAAATATAGAGCCTTCACAGTCTTTTCAAAAGGTAGAAAAAAGTGCCATGTTGTCCTGTAATACATCGGTCATGCACTCTTCCTCTCTCCTCTGGTTATATGGTAGTTTGAGGATTTTTGTCATCATGAATTATCATGACAAACATAAAAAGGGTTATTCAGTCGGGGGAGTCATTCTTTCCATGATGGAGGCTGGGTTTTTGCATGACTTGGTTGTGCTAGCACAGAGGTTATCTTTTTTGCTTCTTTGTTTGTAGTAATTTGTGAACTCTAAAGTAATAATGTGCTTTTCTCTCGCCACACACGAGCACACACTTTTGAGTAACATGCGAGCAGACATGGGTCCACTAATGCCTTCTTCAACAAATAGACGCGTCTGTATTGGCATTTTTTATATTCTGTTTGTGAATTTCATAGCGGACGAGTAAAGTAGTACTTCATTTTATTTCCACCTATTTGATTCTACGCCCCATTCTCCTTACCATATCCGAGGACTTATGCAGACCAGTGTAATATGGAGAAAAATTCAGTACAAGGATACATAAACCCAATAATAAAATGTGCATAGGTATATAGTAATAATAGGTAGGTGCATAGGTATAGTACTTAATAATTTCAATTCGTGGAGATAGACAATTTTAACCTAACTGTACTTTCCTCTGCTGTTTCTACATAGTTGATGGAAATTTGACTGTGAATGAAGAGAGAAAGTAGAATGAAAAGGATTTAAATACTTTTATTTTCCTTTCATGCCACACGCCGTATGTATGTGATGAGAATGATGTGCCAGTAATTGCACCATTGTACATTCAACTTCATTTTTATGCCAGGACACGGCATCTGTATAATGTACACTAAACAATAAAATGAAAGTACGTTAATCTCGTACACCAGATGAGTTTAAAGATTTTTTTAGGAGAAAGAAAGGTAAATAAACTTTTGCTTGTTGCGTATATCCGATTTGCACCCGTATTTCGCAAGACGTGCTGAAAATGATTATGTGCTTTACATGATTGCATCATCTACAAAAAATGAGGCAACATTCGCTCGAGGAAAAAGGTCTTGCGAAACAGGTATGAAATGGAATACAAGGAGAATTTAAAAAAAAAACTTTTTAAAAGGCCTGATAACAATAATAGTAATATGTACTATAACCTAATCATGAAACAATGGAAAACTCCCAAATAAACCTATTTCACCTCTTATATGGCTAAACACTCACTCTGTTCCATAATGTGTTACAAAACGTCACATTTTATACAGCTAAGAATAATGCACACTCACAACAATTTTTAGTTTTTTACATGAGACAAATCGATTTCACTTTAATTTAATACGCATATTTCTTTCGTATGTAGACAAGTGTACGTAATTTCAAATTACAAGCTACTCACTCCTGACAAAGTGACTCTACCAACTTAATCAATAAATATAGTTTACAACTTCCATGTAATTAAAAAAAACAAAGTTCAATCAATAAATCTCCTATATAAAACAATTATCATTTAACTATTGATACTGATAGTGGTAACACAACTCTTGACTAACCAATGTGAATGAAGCGTTAAACCAAACGCAATTAAATATTCCAACGGCGCACACGGCATAAGGAAAGCTAATGGCACTAACGGAACCAACGCCCCACTAAGAATCCGTTCCGCTGTCCATAAGGTGACATGATCTCCAGAAGACGACTGTCGTTTCGAAACTATTGATTCCAATCCCTTTGACTTTGATAACAGTTGGGATTCTGGAACAATCGGTTTTGTCCACTTGTAATAATCCCTGCGTCCGGTGTTTGTGCTTACAGTGAAACCTGTAAAACAGTAAAACAAACAAAATAATTAATAATCATACATTTAACTGCTAACAATAATTATACGTTTAACAGTAATTATATATAACTCGCCGGCAATGTTGTTGTTAACACAAACAGCACTAGCACCGCGACAAGACGCCAATGCCCCGGGAAAGGCACGCATCATTATGCTTTGGCTCTGAAACGCTTTCCCGATTAAATAGTACATCTTGAGAACCTGTTTATAAATCACTTTAAATGGACAATTAACTAAAATTTTAAAAATATATCTCAAGAAGACGGTATGAGCCTCTTCAAAACAAGCCCATACTCCTAATAATCTCAGCTGCTACTACTTTTTGGGAATTTTCCACATACTCAAGTTGAAACATTTTTTTTGCTACAGCAAACTAAGGCTTACCCCACAGCACGAAAACTCAACTTGTAACTGATTCATTTATCTATTTAAAATATAATATTTCCAAACCGTCCAAAATTTCAAAATCACTCCAAACCCCTCCCAATACCTCCAAAATTTCAAAATCACTCCAAACCCATCCAAACAACCAAAGATTTCAAAATCACTCCAAACGTGAGGAGCTATCTCTTCCAATACCACCTTGGAGTTGTTTGGAGGAGTTTGGAGTGATTTTTATGGAGTTATTTGGAATGATCTTGAAATTTTGGAGGTGTTGGGAAAAAAACCGTTATAATTTTTAATGAAATGACAAAGTTGAATTTTCGTGATGTACGGATACGGATCATTTGGATGTGGGGTGATGCCCAAAAAATGTTCTAACTTGAGCAGTGGATTTTGTGAGGTTTTACTGCGTATATTCCGCTCGGCGGTGAGGCATGGGCAATGTGAGATTCAGCCCGCGGAACGCGATCGATTGAGGTGCTATGGCTCAAGAGACAAATCTGAAACTGTGCTCGGCTGAAACCGTACACTCGCATTTTACTTTCCCGAGCCGGCCTGAATTTTCTCCGACTTTCCCGTTCGGCTCCACTATTCCAGCTTTGTCGACATTTTTTAGTTATTACTTCTTATGCAGCATTTAAGTTGATGTATGTAATTCTTACTTTTAATGATGATGTTAAAGTATAATTAATTATCCGTAGAATTAGTTAATTAATTAGGTTTTTCACGAAAGCAGACTAGAAGAAGTATATTATTATGCAGTACAGTCAATATTACGATGAGATATTAATTAATGTTAATTTATTGTTTGAATGTAGCTTTCAAACATGATGCATTTGAGGTGTGAAAGAGTAATGTAACTTATGTTAATTATTTACAAAAAAAAATCAATTTCATCTTGTAAAAGTAAAATCAAGCTAGGAACTATACAATGAATAGCTCAACAGCACTTTTGATTTTTTTCAATAAGGATCAGTTGACTGATTTAACCAGTAGATTCGTGTATGTAGTAACCTTTGCACGGGGGAAACATACACCAGAACCAAGTGCCATTTTTTCTGCGCTTTCCATTGTCAGTGAGAGCATTGGAACGAAAAAAAGAAAATCTTATGATTGCACTTGAATGAAGAGAAAGAAATACAAGAGTCTGACTCAAGTCAGCATTTTGTGTACAGCAACTTGTGATCCACACTTTTCACCGTTGTTGCACAACTGGCAAACGAGTCCTTGAGATTCAGGCATCTCCATCTATGCAACTTTTGGTTAGGCACAAGG
>JAHZMV010007214.1:0-27824 GCA_027743765.1 Coecobrya sp. COE2
ACTGAAATTTTGATTTGTAAAACAATATTTTATCATTAATTAATGTCTAATGTCTAGATAATGTAATTTGCCTTTCGAGGAAATTATCGACAATAAACCCAACTATTATGCAATTTATGTCTTACTGAACTTGTCATAGTCAAACATGTCTTTTTACCTTCTACATATTCCTCTTCTATCGACGCATCAAAATACCTTGCAAATCTCTTGCTGCTTTCCACTATTGCTTGATGATGCTTTATTTCCATCCATTTTTTGAGTTGAAGTAGAAAATGCGATAAAACATTCACTCAAATTTGCTATAAATATATTCCATATGTATTACCAAGAGGTGAACGGCCAAAAGGTAATCCTATACTGCCTCGAAAATGCTACCATGGCAGGTTTTTAAACCCTAACGGAGTCCACATTGATCGTCATTAGGTACGACATGTTACTGTATATTTCACCAATTCGTTATGGGTGTCTACATTTATACTTGTACCCTTTATGATAATGGAACGGCCAGAATTGGGGGAACGACCTGTGGATTTTTTCTTTAGTAAATCTAACGGCAGAAGTATATGCAAACGTGAAATCAAATTTTATACAAAGTTTATTGATAATGTAAGAACTACAACGTTTCGTAAAACATTCCCATACTTGCTTCATTTAAAGCCGTTGAACGATTGTCAGAGAAAATGCATGAGTACTGGTATTATTGCTTCAACTCTGAAATCTGGTGGCACTGTCCGTTAAAACCGAAATTCTCAATTTTCAACATTTAAATGTCAAATCTGCATAATTCGAGGGTCCTGATTACGGATATTGCAATTTCAGGTTTTTAAAATAGTCAGCTGACGGAGAAAACGGCCGTTAAAGTTCAAAATTTCAATTTGAGATTAAAATGTCGATTTTGCATAATTCGAGGGTCCTGATTACGAATATAGCAATATTGGAATTTTAAAATAGTCAGCTGACGGAGAAAACGGCCGTTAAAGTTCAAAATTTCAATTTGAGATTTAAATGCCGATTTTTCATAACTCGAGGGTCCTGATTACGAATATGACAATATTGGAATTTTAAAATAGTCAGCTGACCGAGAAAATGACTGTTAATGTTCAAATTCTCATTTCATGAGCGCTGAATCAAGCGACTTACAGAGGAAAAGCGTAATAAGTATATATATATATATTGCATTGGATTTCGCTTACTTTTTCCAAAACGTTTGGCATACTTCTCTCTTTCTGCATCAAGTTACAATTATGGTATGTGAGAGTAAGAAGGATTATTTTACAAATGTGTTCCGATTGAATCCTTTTAACCCTAAAAAAGTTAAACTTTTCAGTTTTTTCAATATAAATTTGACATATTGAAAAAACTGAAAAGCATATTCATGCGACTAGTACGGAAGGAACCAATACAATAATTTTAACAATTAACATAAGATTTAATTCTAATCTCCCAAATGATCCCCTTGGGGTAAAGTTCTCCGTTAATGCAAGTTTCGGACTGAAACTTGTTACATACAACCTGAGTGATTCAATGATTTTGAAAATTTTTGAATCAAAATACCAACAAAATTAATTCTACCCCACATCCCTTCCCCCTGTGGTAGTTTGTTCCCAGATGCACATTGCGGGCTGAAATTCGGTGCACAATGCCGAAGTAAGTCAATGATGCTCAAAATGCCAAAAAAATAAGCGGAACGTAAAGGACACCCTTGGGTTCTAAACGAGGCAGACAGTTATGGCCCCAGGAGAGTCCTGCAGTCCTTGGCATCTCACTGTTGGACTGTGCTGGGATCGTGATCTTTCATCTCCTCTGGAATCCTTGGCGTCTCTCTCTCTTGGACTGCACAGGGTTCCTGACAACCGGTCTCCTCTATAAGGGGCGATCCATAAAACACGAAACGCGGTTGGGTGTATGTATGCGGTACCTCCCCGCGTTACGGTAGCGTACGGGGAGGAGGAATGGGGTACCCAGGAGCGTTACGTAATGCAGAGACCAAAATGCATTTCAATTAAAACTTATGATGGTCTGGACCGTACATCAAACTCTAACGCCACTACGTCGCCACTACCTCCGGCCCTCCAGTCGGCACAATTTTTTTGGAGAAGTAGAGTTTTTTTTAAAAATTTCCGTCACTATGGCTAGCAGGGACACTTCATAAGAAATAGGGCTATATTGAGAAAAATAAGGACATTTCGAAATGCCTCTCGGCGTGAGGAACAGGGATATTTTTTAATTAGGGATCTTTGTAAAAAGTAGGGATGTATTGAAATGTTTTGATAACGTAGGGATTTTTCTAAAAAAAAGTAACGAAATTTTAGGGCAGCAAAGACATTTTGAAAATTACGTCGCAGGGACATTTGTAGGAATTTCCACGTTGAATACTATAAGATTGAATGATCGGTATGCAGACTGGGTGCTCGATAATGACTTAAATCATATTGGGCGTATCGAATTGGATTCAAATACTGCTGTCGGAAATATTCTCCTAACAGACTTAAGTATTTATTTGAAAAAGCCCTAGAAAGTTATTCAAAGTTTGATACAAGATATATTAGATTAAATTGAAATATTTATGGCTTTAGTAAATTAGAGCTCAACTTAATGCTTTACCCAAATCTTATTTTATAAGACTGATATTCAAATATATATTATCTATTTTATTTAAGTTGCGTTACGTTACGCAAAGGGGTCTATGGGTTTAAATGACCGTTACGGCCGCGTTACACCATGGGTGTATGGGTCCAAAAACGGTTTTTTTCCGTTACGTATTTTATGGATCGCCCCTTGTCCCTACATGCATGCCTGAATGGACGTTGCTTGGAGTTGGACACAGTAAGGTGGCCTGGCTTCCGCTTGTACTCCATCTCCATTGGGTCGCCTCCTCCACCAGTTGTCGTTAGCTCGACTCGAGAAAACGACGCTAGCCGGTAAACGTTAACTCCAACGGTGGACCCAACTCCTCCTCCCCTCCCATTTGCTGGAGGTAATCATTAGACCCCACAAACAGAACATCTTGGTGCCCTCCTCCATCTTCAACTCCGCTACTCCCACTCCCTTCAAATTTTCCTCAAAACTAAAGAACAGCAAGCTAATTAACTAATTAAAAACGTTAATTAACTTAACTACTCCGATCAACTTTAACTCGGAGCACCTTCGAAAAAGATCAGCTAAAATCTAATTTCACCAGTTTGAAGTGTAAGTTTTTTTTTGGTTAGTACAATTATTTGGGGCGCACTGAGACAAGTAATTAAATCATCAATATTTAAGGTTTACACGCCCTGATTTGAGATAAGGATAAGGTGCTCGAGGGTCCTTGTTGCGCTCATCTGCACAGGTCTCCGCAAAAGTAACTTTCGTTCCGCCGTTTTTCTCGCGGCGGAGAAAGTGGAAGCAGGCATTCTTCTTGCCTTTCTCCGGCTTCGCTGTCGGTCAAGGCTCTACAGTTGGGTTATCTTTGTGGATACGCCTTTCGGTAACCAAGTTTGGCTTGACGGGCCGCATCGTTCACGTAAATTTTGTGGAGGGAGGAGGACGGAGGGAACTCCTCTAACGTTTTATCCTGCGTTTTGCTAAAAGAAGTGGCCCCCATTTCTCTCCATGGTGTGTTGTGTTGGAGGAGTTGGGTGGTGGAATTTGGTGGAGGTGGCATCGCTCCTTCCTCCCGTTGCATTGAAACCATCGCGAGAACCTGTGGGGAAAATGGAGGGTGTTTTAGGAGGTTCTGGCATCCAGACTGTCACTTGTTTGTAGGTGCTCGATGGAGGTAACGTTGAAGGGATGACGAGGTGACGCCAAGAGATACTGCTTCAACCCTCCTTTCAGCACAAGCACCAACAAAAATATGCAAGGAGTCCTTGCCAAAACCTCCATTTGAATGAACTTAAATGATCCTGGTCATTGACAAATGGACATTTGCTGAGTTGGGTGTGGCCTTTGTCTTCGTCTAGCAAGCGAGTTACTGCACAGGCATTTGTTGGCGTTGGTCCGCGGTCAGATGGGAAAAATGGCTCGGAGTGAACGGGTGGAGGGATATGGAAGAAGGGATAACACCCTTTTCTTGGACAAACTTCTCGAGTGGAGCTGCTTCAGGAAGAGAATTTTGTGGAGGGCACAAATGGGAGGCAACTCCTCCAAGCGTTCTGAAGAGAATGGGTGGGGCATCCTGCAACTTTTTTTTACTCCCGTCGCCTCCATCTGTCTCAGGCAACGCTTCATCTTCCGATTCACCTTATCGAGGTGCTTCTTTTCCCCTCTAACGCCTTTTCCTCCCTCCGATTCTTCTTCTCCCTTGTCTATGTAAATGGAAGCAAAACGGACAATTAATTTAACATAACAATTAACTTAAAAATCCATCCAAGTTTCCTCCAATTTGCCTCTGCCTTGCTTCCTTCCATCTAGTTCACTCCACTCTCCTCCAACGGCAAATGAGTAAATGCACTTCAATGAAAATTTTTAACCAATAAACCGAGTGAAACGGGAACTGAACCAGTTTTGTTCTGCTTTAAAAGTACATTTTTTATTTAACCAAATAATTAAATTAACTAAAAAAATCTTAAAAAGAATGTTAATTAAAATTAAACTACAGGTCCCTGTTTTTGGAGTTCTTGGCAGAGGATTGACGTCCGCGTCGGGAATCTCTTGGATTTGGCGTGCCTTCACTAACAAAAGAATATTTAAATGAACAGTTAGTTAAGTAATTAAAACTATAATTATATCCAGATTTAAATATATTTTGTTACCGTTGTAAAGTAGGCGACTTGTCCTCCTCCCCTCCAGTCTGGACCCCTTTCTCCTCCCTTCCCTCCCGAGCAGCTACAATGGCAGCCTTCCTCCTCCTCAACTCCTCCACCTCCAAATTCATTGCCTCCCACTTCCTCCGCCGCATCACGACAAGTCCTTTTTCAGGGAGAACCACATTTGGAGGAGTTCCTTGCTTCCGAACAGGAACAGGTGGTCCACAAAGGGCACCGGAAGTTGGAGGTGTTGGAGTGGGCGCTTTCTTCAGTTTGACGCATGACCAGCGGCTTACCGCACCATGCTGGCGTCTCCTTTGTCTTCACGGTGGTGGCGTCTTCCACCATTCCGGCAACACCTCCATCTTCCTCCTCCTTTCACTCCACCGGGCTTGCCTCCATTTTTTTCCTCCTGAAAAAATCCACACAAAAAACAAGAGCAATTAAAATCACCGTTAAATTTATAGCGATTAAAAACCGCTAAACGAATTAAAGCTTACTTACTTTTGAACTGAAACTAATTAACAATTAAAGACGTTAATTAACTTTAACCTCTCCAATTATCTAAATCGCAGAGCAAAATTGCACCAAAAACCTAGTTTTGCTTGCAGTCAGTCAAGTCAACCGAGCAGAAAATCTGCTCAAGAATCGAAAATATAAATAATTCTTGACTAGTTATTTACTAAAACTTAATCAATGCAATGTACATCAAAGAACCTTCTTTCGTTTTAAAACTGACGTTACGTCCTATTGTACATTGAATGGCGTTGAAATAAACATTTATGCTACATAACGTTAGTCAGTTTGTAAACCTTGTACTTATAACGTTGTCTTGTTAATCCTTTTTTGTATTGTAGCAATAATTCTGAAAGTAAAACGAAATTTTTATACGGAAATATATAACGCACAGATGATTATATTTAAAACTTCTACGATTTTCATTGTTCCTTCTCTTACTTATTTGTAACAAGAGTTCAACGCCAAAAGTTGGATTTGCAACTGCAAGTAAACAGAAGTTAAAAGCACAGGTTGGTTGTCTCCATGGGTCCTTTTATTGAAAACAAGATTTTTGCCGGCATTAATTTTTTCTGGAAGGTGGTTTGAAATAACAATTGCTAGATAAAGCTTTAAAGCGTATTTCATAATAATAATAATTCTTTATTGCCATGCATGGTTCCCATATAATGTTGTGGCATATTACACAATAGACATATATTCATAGTATAATCATCAATAAATAAATTGGGATATTGGTTGTGGGTGTGAAGGTCACATACATAAATACATAGTGAGACAATTTTTTAATAACTTGCAAAAATATTTCCGAACAACAAACCAGCAATTGGAAACGATGTTTCTTAATCATATCGTGTAGAAGAACAGACCGACGGACAGACACAGACATTCGCATTAAGTAACCCAATAGCTTTCGCTACTTAATTAGCTAGGTAACTTCCTTCACACAATTTAGACAGTGGATTTCTGGGTTTGTAGTTAGAATTGCTTATAATACAGATGCTGACCTTTACCAAGTTAGGTTTGAGTACTCCTTCGGAAACAAGCTTAATGTGTTTGATTTTATGAATCGGATAGCGCGGAGCAATTAATGTTAATAGAAACAAACAGACTCCTTTAGCATCTGACATGACATCTGAGCATAAGGAGGAAAACAGGTTAAAATCCACTATCTGTCTATCATAAAAAACATACTTGTTGACGTTGAAGACAAATATATTGGACATGACTTACCTGTGATACATTAAACATAAATATTAATCGAATATTTTGTTGACGTATGGTATGGTATGGTAAATATTAGTGGTATGTTATAATATCACAAAAGTTGAAAATTGATTTACTGCATGGAAATGCGAAAGCGTTGCAAGTAACGGCTGTGTCCTCACTCATAATCAGTTCAACAAATTGGTAATTGCTGTTTGAACGAATAGTATATGCATAATAAATATCTTTATAAAAATAAATACTTCCTGCTAAAAATTAATCCAAATAACACGTATGCATACTATAAACCTCAACTCATTTCATTGTCATGCAGCCATAATTGGTTACAAAGGCGGCGATTTATCTCAAATTTTATTTCTTTGATTTTATTAACAAACTTATTCGGCTAAATAAAGATTAAGAAGAATTAATTAAAATGAAGCCTTTACCAACAACGCGAAGCAGATGTAGTATATTTCTAACTTTAGAAAGCTATATATGTATCGTAGAAATTAAAAGAGTTTTTAAAAAAATTATCATAATTCGGCGTATTTATGTATATTTTCCCAAAAATTTGTCTCGTTTTCAAAATGAATCTTTAAATTCGAATATGTTTTACTTGTCCATTCATATTACAAGGTAAATGCCAAAACAGAATTTGTTTTAGCATGCAATTATTATTTTAGACTATTTTAGAGAATTATAAATATTGTAGTATACATTGAGTAAAACGAAATGAACTTTAAAGGAAGAAATAATTTACTTGACAAATGTGATATTGCTCACATTACCGATTATCTCAGTTACCACAAATCCAAATATATGTTTCCCGATAATATTGTGCTGAAATCGAATTGTGCGCATTTTGAATTTCACTGCTGTTGTTTATATGAGTAACTTAAGCATTACAACGTCGCTATAATAGAATTCGCTCCAATGAAACTGTAATTATTTATTCAGGGCCGGGAATGATAATAATATTCGAAATAAAGAAACTTTACTAATAAATGGCATTCCTGGAAGAACATGATAGCCAAACGACGAACAACAAGTACTTAAATATTCACACGTTTGAACGGTTACAATTTCTGTTACAATTTGAACGGTCTGTTTTTCCTTGCAATTTCTAGGACTACTCCGTTAATAAAAACCTTCAGTAGAAACTTTCGATGACTCCACATCTAGATGTCATCTAGGTTTTTTCTAGTTATCTACTAATCTTCGACAAATGAAGGTCATGTTTCACAAAATTCCAAATAGTAAAAACCGGACAACATTTCCATGCTTAGTTAACTGAAAACTAATTAACCTGATTATTGACCAATTTTTAAAATTATATCTAGCAAGAACGTTATTTATTTCGGAAAAGTAGGAAAAACAACAATTTATTGATATATTGATATAAAATTACAAAATAGAAATTATCAGTGGCACATTTCAGCATATTTGAATCCAACATCTTTTTAATATCTACATTTCAATGAAATCACAAAAAGTCGAAAACAAATTATACTGGTATCAAAATTTTGCAGATTGGGTCAATTCATAGTGAAACGATGAAGTTTGTAACTAAAGCCATTTTTATAAAAAATTCTAATAATCCATTGCTCCTCCTAAATCACTATCTTCGATTAATTTTTCTTCCGTTATCACAAAAAGGTCAATAAATTGAATACACACTTAAATTTAATATATATGCATGATATTGTTCAAATATGACCAATGCAATGCTTGCAGCAAAATAATATCTTGAAAAAAATGAGCTGGACACAATCTAGCATAATCTTTAGCTTGAAACTCAAATATCTTGTTTTTCTCGGTCACTTGAAAATCAATCTTGAAAGGAATGTTGATGTCTCTATGGACGATGTCTCGAAGAACAATTTAATGAACACAATTCAAATTAAACGAAAGCGAAGATAATTTCGCAATTAATTAGGATTGTGGTAGTCGAACAAAATACTACGCATTCCTTTCGAATCGAAAATTTATTGGAGAGTTTGAAAAATGATTGAGTAATTGTCAATAATGCTTCCAGTTTTCCCGAAACTGAAAATATTCTTGGAATTCATTGAAACCAGATCGATTCGACTTGCGGCATGTCTGGAATGCTTCAGATCTTATGTATTACATAGATATATCCAGGCAATCGAAATATCTGTTTTATGCAACGCCAGCAACTTTAAATAGTTACGTAAATTCGACATATTTGAACTATAGATTAAATGTTCCCGTAGCGCGTAGTTGTTTTGAGAATCAAACTATGAAACAAATGTTTTGCTGTGTGAATTTTGATGATTAAATAGAACAATTGAAATATTGAAAGTTATGGGAGCTACTTAAATGACATAAAAACTTACTTACTAATAATCTTACAGTTCGATTCTGCTACTTGGTAATTTACTTTCTTAAGCTGAAACAATACACCTGTGTTTGATCCATATATTTACATTAGCTGACTTGAATCTAACAACACAAAAATATGCTAGCAGCAAATTTTGAATGCTCTCCCGTATGAAAAATACTCTGAGACTTGTTCTCTTGCTCGATAATTTTTCGCTGTTCAAGATCATTTATAAATGAGTAAAATTCAAGATACAAATATTTTAAGATTTTTAAAGCTTCAAACTAATTGTACGTAAATCACACTGATTTCAAATGTACATACATTTTTCAGCAAATGTCTGTATCGCTTGGGTAGAGGGCGAGGGTGATAAGTGAATCATTTTTTTGTTGACAACATACTATGGATAGCTGAGAAACATTACTTCTTTCTTTCAAAAATTGAACATTGTCTGGAGACTTGGACAGAGAGTGGAATATCCGGGAAAATTAGAGAAGGACCTGATATAATAGGATCAACCCCCGCCTTGAAGTATTTCAGACAGAAAGATAAGCACTCTCTTGTTTCTCAAAAGTGGAATTTGTACATCATGGCAATCAACATATCAAGGGTCTTTTTAAATTTTCCGATCACATTGTTGTTGAGCCACATGTTGTTGTCCGATCACATTATTCATGTTTTTGAGCCGATGAAATTTATAGAATTTTGGATGGTGACATTGTTTTACTTTTATCTGTTTACATAATGCATTATTGTAATTGCTACTGAAATATGGCGTGTAATTTTTGTGGTGGTAAAAATTCATGCCTATGGTATTATGTATTTTATCGAAATTTCTTCTTGAAAAAAAATATAATTTTGACCAAAATGATGATATTTTTAGGGATAATTTGTGTGATAATTTTAATGTTTTTAAACCAAAGTCATTATAATTGTGAAGAAACGCATAAGTCCCAAGAATCTTATTCTCCTATGTATATATGCGTTCTGTACATGGAAATGTTATGCAAGCATGTCTACAAAGTCTGCGACCTCAGGTTCATATTTTTCGTGTATTCTTTGGTTTACATCAAAGATAATTGTCTATATACATACTACAAGACTGCGCACTCCACGTTATGGTCTGGCACAAGCAAGGCAATTGAGCGGCAGCCCACTCCGAAAAAATCAAGCACAGCAAACAGCTGTGATCAGCACAACTCCAATGCAAAATCAGCTTGCGTGGCCCTTTCGCGCGTAAGGAGAGTTTAAAATTTTCCATAAAAGCTTGTGATTCGCTGACCACTCATGAGTCTCTGCGAATAGCAAAACTTTATGGAATTTCTCTGCTCACACACATTTCGCATTACGTGCGCAATCTTGTTAGTTTGTATACCTCAATCTACGGGTTTATATAAGTTCATAATTATTCAAGTGATCAAATTTTCCAATTACTAAAACAACAGATGGTAGAATAATGAAGTAACTCAAAACAATTAATGAATTTATTTACAAAATTGCTATTCAAATATTAAAACTGTTTCAATGACCTAGTTCAAATTTCTATCATTCGTTTGAAAACATACCAGTGACCTTATCATAAGCAAGAATAGACAAAGGAAGTTAATGAGGTTGAACACTGAGTTGAAACACTACTTCATGTTACACTTTAAAGTATGTATCACTGTGTATTGTTAAATTTTGAAAGGTAAGGTTATAATTTACTATAGGTATTCAAGCTTCTGATCTGTATGTTATTTTCAAATATTACAATGGCAAATATCAGCAGTTATATGTCCCAGGTATTGACGTATCCCTTAGAGTCTTCCCCGAGCAGTTGTTAGTTTGTCATGTAATTCAGTTTTTCCATGAAACTCACTTCACAGATTAGTAATTTCAAGGAATTAACTCATTACCGTCACACCATAACCATAATTAATTTAGTGTAATAAATTCACACGTCAAATTTGTTATCAATACTTACATCAAAAGGGAAAATAGGTTGTCTTTTTAAATTCATACAATTAATGAGTAAGGACAATAGCATGCAAAACTTACATATGACTTAGAGTAATGCACTCCTAAAACTCATTGAGAATGTCATTCACTTACAATATAATAAAAAGTTCATTTACGTCAACGTAAAAACATGAGTAGCAAAGCTCACAAGTGCAAACCCAAGTCGGATTATCAATTGATAAATTTTAATACTTACACATCATGATATCATGAACACGAGTATATTCCATTATCATTTGATTGATTACAATTATGAATTGTTTCAGGTTAGTATCATTGTTAGTCACGTCTACGCAAAGTTGTAACATTAAAAAATGTTGATCGCTCGCTCAACACAAATTACAACTGGTAAGCCTTTTAATATAACAATCGCATAAAAATCAAGGGTGCACGGTGTACGTTTTCAGAAATTCAAAAATTAGGGGGTCGTCCATCAAAACGTCCAAATTTGTGTGGGACCACAAATTTAAGTAATCCTGCATTTGGGTTATGGTGTTTTTGATGGACAGCATCCTAATTCTTGAATTTCTGACAACGTACACCGTGCACCCTTGATACAAATTCATTCCTTGAATATAATAAACAAATTGTTTAGATTCTTTGATCCTGTCGTACTTGTCAATATCAGCTTTATTATTTATATACGTATAGCACCGGATCTACGAAGATGTTAACCTGAAACGAAGCAGAGATAATCGTATGAAATATCGAGTACTTAAATTGGTTAGAGGATTTCAAATCTCTGAACTGTAGCAACACCCATACATCACACAACATCCAAGTGGGAAGTGGATCACCGCTTCATTTGCATACATAGATGCAACAGCGCAGCAAGACATACCATCGTCTCGATAATTAGATGCAGGTCCATGCACTTGTGTGCATGGATCCCTAAAAACATTCAATGTCATTTTTTATGAAGATTATGTACGTAAAAATACCTTAAAATATTCCATTCATTTTGTGTATGCATTTTATGATGAACGTGATGACATGACTTTGGTGAATGATTCTTTATGTGTAAAATATGAGTGTATGAAATATGACTTGATGATAATATGCCGAAGAAAAAGAGAGAGAGGCATTCCTTTCCGCGAGTTCATTCGATGAACATTAAAAAGTCAGCTTGTGTTCCCTGATTTTGTTGTGTAGTTTTGCTGTACATTTTTTTGCCTTGTTGTTGATTTTTTTTGCATTCCTGAAAATTTTTAATTTTGGCACACACACATTCATTTGTGCATCAGAACGTTCCTGCATCTTCTGTGCATAAGCACCAGCACGTTATCCACGCAACAGTGTCCGAAACAGTTGATAAGGAAGGAAGGAAGTATTCGTGACAACCAACGCCACAATAAAAGCCCGTCTCCTTTCCTCACCTTAAAATGCCCCATAAATAACTGCATAATCCCTGCAGAACATATTAGACAATTTGAAATATCTTAGATTTGCAGGGATTCATTTAACTAAATTAAGCACAGTAGTAATTATTGATACTATACAATTAAAGGAGTAATTTTAATAGTCAGCTGTGTTTAACTAAATTTTCAGTTAGACTGCATTACCATCAACAATATATTATATGCGATTGGCCGTGGTAGCTTTATTTTTTTAATACGAATTCAGTATTGATTATCGATTTCTATTTTAATATTTTGTAAATGTTTACTGCCCTCCCACTGAAATTAGTCTATAATTTAAACGAAATGTAGCTGGATGTATCGGTGTCCAGGTTGTCGGTTGTGCATTTTCCTAAAATTGAAACTGATATAACGACATTCGATTCCCTACATATTTCAATCAAGGTGCCTTCAACAATTGATACCCAAATTGATTTAATTGAGCAAATCTTTAAAACAATTAGGTGAAGTATTACTGATTAGATTACTGAGCACAACGAAAGAGCATTTAAACTAAATACATTATACATAATTTCAAGTTAGCTTATATTTAATTTCGGTTCCGAAACGTCTGGCAAAAACAAAATTCAACTTTCCGGTCGACGTGACCATAGTCGATAACACAAAGAAATATAAATTAAATATTAAATGAGTAATTGTGGATAGTTGTAAACTGAAAACCTTATCAATTCAGTAAAACACATATTTGCATTTTTAGCAATCCCAACTGTCAGATCTATTGAATTGAAGTGTTTGCGGGACATACCATTTTGTAATAAGAACATGAAATTTTGAAAAGTATTTTTAACTCATCTTACCTGCAGATTTAATTCTCTTTATTTTTGCAAGTCAATTGTATAGTGGTAAGTATTTTATCAATCCCCCGTTATTGATTATGATCACTTTAGCACAAATGCTCCATTACTATACTAATTTTAGATGCGAGTCCTACCAAAAATAGCCGACTCTTGACTAAGAATTGGACAACCTTGTCGCCGGCTGTAAATATATTGGTTGTATACCATATGTTATGTACATTAGATCACTTTGTACGATAGTGATATTTGTTCTCAAATAAAACGATTCAAGGATAAATAATAGAGTGCTATGTAATTATCAAAATATATCACAACAAAATTTGACAATAAAACAAGCCTTACTGTAATTAAAGTCGTACCTCCCACTTTGTGATCGCTTTATTTTTAGGAACTGCAACGACATGTATGACAATAAACCAGCAGATAAAGATATATTTTAAATAACAGATAAAATTGGTTTCGCATGTGTTCATTTCAGAGAGTTAAATTGGATGTACATAAAGTATTGCAGGTGCCTATGAAAACAAAATTAGTTTAATTATCTTATCTTTTCGCTCACATAATTAAATATTTCTGTACTGACTACGGTAATTATAGATACCGTCGAACGAGATAAAAATCCTAAACGTTTAAATGACAAAACGGGCAATATTCATGTGATATAAGATGTGTCCAACTGAACTGATTTAAAATGTTAGTTAAACTGGACTGGACGGATCTCCAGCGCTTCCTGATTGAATTTGAAAAAAAAAATCAAAATATTCCTAGCAGAGTCTTGGTTTGCCAATTAAAAAAACTTATATACGGGCATACGACAATGTGAAAAGTAGGACTAATTTGATATTGATAAAAATCAACTGACCAGCCTCTACAATCCACAAAAACGTAGCAGTGCTCAGCCCAAACATCAAAACTAAGAAAATGACAGCAATGTTCCCTTGCATTGTGGGCTTTTTCAGAGGAACTGTGATTTCAGGAACTGAAATTTGTTCACCAATCAATCAGCCCAGCCTTTTCCACTGCTCTCAACCTCTTGCGTACAAAGCCTACCAGGTTAATCCCAACATGGTGATCGCCATAACTTTGCTTCCCAATGTCAACCGGAGATTCGATGTTATAATTATTTCCGCGGCGTATCGATTGCCAACGTACTCCGGCACAACAAACGCCGTTTGATTACATTTCCTAAGCTCATTCACGCTCATAATATCTTGTTTTTCATAAATAATTCTCTGACTGTGTTAATAAAGTATGATATTGATGGCACGTCGAAAATGTTAAATTTGTACAAAATGAAACTACTATTAAACAAGTTTATTAGCATATCTGGTAAGGAGGCTAGCATCTTACCATTCTCTCCTAAAATTGCATTTTGTGTCATTTCAGTGTCATTTGAGTTAGTTCGTTGAGTAACAGCATTTGCCATGAACACTTCTGTTCGGTAACGCAAATTTATCTGCAATAGTTGGTGAAATATCGGTCTTGCAACTGTCTCATGGAAACCTTCCATATACATTTTCGAATAAACTAATCGCGTTACTCCACGAAGCTCTGGGAAACCGATTCTTGACCAAATTGAAAAATTTTGTGATACAAGTTCCTCTAATTTTGTGTATGACACATGCTTGCGTGGTTGTACCATGTTGTAAACGTTATCATTTCTGTAGGCGTTACTAATTACTGTGCTCGAGAGAAGAAATCCAGTCATAAGAAGAGTCTAACTTTGGAAACTTTAATTAATGAACCAGGAATCGGTTCGTCTTGTTCAAGAAATACTTTCACCACAATTCTTGAATTTGAGATACTTTGAGAAATTAAGCTTTCGTTCTTATTTCTACTTAAAATACCACACAAGCTTAAAACAACGATTAAAGTCGACAGTCAAATGGAAAGCCAAACTTTATTTTCAAACACGTTAATGAATTCCTCATATCGCAACGAACTGAAACCGATTGGCTTTCCGCCACTGACAAAACGTAAATTTTGAAGAGGATTGGAAATCGTAATGAAATAACTGATTGGATCAATTCTGCCAATATACTCAGAAATGGTCCATTCGCGTTTGAGGAATTCCTTAAATTGTCTACCATGCTTTCTTCCGTTGTAACATGTTCATTTCCCTTCCAATTCATAGCTATCATTGTACACGACAATTTGAAACAGGATAGCGTGGGCTTGACTAAGAAGCTGCAGTGAATCTGTGAAAAGCCAAATTGAAAGATGTCTCGGATTTAAAAATTGATTTGGGCAGTTCTCCAAATATTTGTTAACAACCGTATTGTCTATTTTCCCCCAATTCCATTGACCTTCAAGTGTTGGTAACAGAAGAACACTACTTTCTTTTGCTAAATGTTTTGAGGCACTTTCAAAAATTGCTGGTTAGATGGATATATTTTGTTTGTCTTGAGCATGTACATATCAGTGCAGTTCAGATAACTTTCGGTAAATTTATGTGGACTCGAAGTAATTTGTAGCGGGACTGGGGCCAACGCGAAGATGTTGCTGCATTCCCTATAGCATATTGTTTTCAATAGGTTGCGTAACTTGTTGGCAACGTCCAGATTTAATTCAAACTTGTTCACAAAAATTTTAAATGGGAGAAATAGGTGGATGGAGTGAACGTGTTGAGACTCCCCTATTTTAGATTTCCAATAATGTTCCCACCTCCACGGATAAGGAATTATTCCGTCTTCTACAGCATATTTCGTAGGAAATAAATGTAGCTCAAGTGAGCATTGCCATTGTCATGTAAATAAGGAAAGTCTTTCCATCAGAATTGCTGCACAAATTTGCCGAGACCAAATTCCTTTTGGAAAAAGTGAATTAGTCAAGAACGAGTGCATGCAGATAATCTTCCCATCACTCGAATTATGCTCAAATGTTTCAATAAATGGCTTCATTTCATGCGATGCCCACATAAATTTGGGCGAGAAACTTCCTTGAACAGTTTTACAATTATTGAATATGCACTTAATCAAAGCAGGTTTAAGATTTCTCAGTATAATTGGATGTGAATTAAAACTCAGGCTGTTTATGTAGCGAAAATTGTTAAATGGTATTAAGTAATGCTTATCAGCAATTGGTTTTAGAATTGCGTTCAAATTAGAAATTCCTGGAAACTTAAGATCATCAACTTGTTCGGTGGTTATTACTTGATAGTGGTTTCTTAAAACAGTAATTTTTTGAGAAAATTCTGTAGGAGAAATATCGTTAAGTGGACGAAATTTTATTGTTAATTGGGCGTTTACAATGAATTCAGAAAATGAGAGAAGAATTGAAAAAGAAATTGGAAAGATGATAGAATCCATTTTTATTTTTGTGGATTCACAGGTTTATAAACATTTCTTTTGGTTTTGTAAAAACAACTAGACTTCACTGTTTATAAGATCTAACCTTTAGCCAAATGCTTAGAATCGATTGAAACGTTTTGCAAACCGTCCTACTTACAACCCATTCCATCAATTGCCAATCGCCACCTAATGTTTGTTTTAGCACCACAGTTTTAATTGGGCGTAGCATTAAAACCTTCATTTATTTTCAAGAAACTTATTGTAGGACTTGGGAAACAAACAATTTATGCAAGCTGCTTAGTACATTACGCCTGTTCACAAGCTACCATTAAAAAGTGCTCAAGGAAAAAACGCCATTTTCGTGTTAATTGTAACCAGCAACAATCTATTAAATTTAGCCCTTTATCGAGCACAACCTGCAATTTCTCGCTCAAGTATACCTGTTTTCTATTTTTAATACATCGTTTGTTTGTTTGTTTGTTTTTAATACATTTTAATTCTATTGTCGTGTCAAGCGAAATAATTGTTGCATGGAGTATCCGTATATTTTCCATAATAAACCACATAAAAACAACTTTGTCATGTAGAGGAAATGAAATCTCATCATCAGAAGAAGCAGGCATTGAAAAAATAAATGACTAAATTCCTAACTTGTATTTGTAATTGTATACTATGTAAGGTTTAGCACGAGCAATATTATTTTGAAATAATTTAACCTAGTTTTGACATTACAGAGTTAATGTAATGCATATCTTGTACAATAAATTCAGCGAATTAATTTGTTCATATTTTATCTTACTCACCACACAATTTTTCATTTGGACAATGAAACGCTTTTCAAAAGTTGCATTCAACATTTGATCTAAAAATTGTGAAAACACTTAAACGTCACCATTGTTTATTGCACCACAGTAACGAATAAACTTGATCATTAGATTCATACCTACTTCGTTTGGTATAGTTGCTATAACTCACAAAATAGATTGGGATTTATATATTTCAATGAATTTAAATTGGTACAGTTTTAACATTCCATAAGAGAAGTCTCCTTAAAACTCTGAATTTCCTGCTGCACATATTCACTCTGACACATGAAAAGGATATATGCATACGTAGTTCTCTGAATGCTCATATGTGTGCACTTAAATGTTTTAAAAGCTTATAACCGATTGTTTAAAATATGTCAATATTCTCGTTTCGACAACAAACAGGTGTGTTGACTCATTGAACAAGTAAGAAATTTCAATCACAAATTAAATATATTGTTTGCTTCACTGGTTTGTAAGATATTATTAATATATATTTCTACCTACTACCTACTTATGACATGATACAGTATAAGAACGGTTCAGGCCAAAACGAATTATCCTCAAATGAAGGAGAAATCTGAATATTAGAGCTGCCAAGCAACAGAAACGTGAATGTGAAACAATAATTTCACATCAGTTATCAATAATTGATCTGAAATTAACTATACTATTTGTAGTTTAAAAAATTAAAGTGTTTACATAAACTAATAGCAACAAGCAAAGATGACCTGCCGAGACCTGCTTTGAAGTTTTGACTTCAAAGCTGTAGTAAGTCATTTGCTGTTGTGAAAATCTGTCAATTAATCACAATCCATGTGAACGCAATACTTTTAAATTTTACAAACGATGTTAAGCTAATAAGTAAATGTAAAATCTGTCCATTTTCGAATGTTTGCAAACTCCGACATTATATTTTGATAACATTATTAAATCTAATTATATATCTAGTTTGTTGACTTAAGGTGATGCTATATATGCAAATTGTTACGAACGTCGTTTAACTAAAAATGTAAATTATCAGAAAGAAATATTATTCATTACGCTGCTGTAATTACGCATATTTTTCATTTTCTATCCGCAACAATACTTCAAAACTTCACATTTGCTTTATTTGTACTTTGTCAGATTATTTATTGCATATTGCTAACTTACAACCCAATAAATTAATAAATTGCATAATTTAAGGATAAATAAGAAACCAAACCACAAATTCCAATACTGGACATGGCTGGTATTACCAAGCATATCATTTTAAAAATGAGGAGTTATTGAGTTGTCAACATATTAACTAATGGGGAACGTGGAAAGGTTTTATGGTTAAGAGATTCCCTGTCATTAACAAACCATCTCAATGTTACTTGTAATCTCACATATTTTCAGTCTCATTAATATCCCATTAAACATTCATTTACATATTATGAAGGCTTTTTATCGCATGTGACATAGCGAAAGTTAGGATGGGCTATAATTTGCTATAGTCAGCTTTCCGTTGGTGAATTCATTTCAAGATCAGTTTTTTGAGAACACCAAAAGGAACGATGTTGAAATTAGTATTTTTCTTGTTGCGGCATTAGCAACCATTACTTTTTTGGTACACAATAAACATTATCATACTTATATCCCACATAATTGTTACATTCGCGTTAGAATAAGTTCTGTTGTTCTCATTGTATTACAGAGTGGAGCATGCGTAGATATGGGATCTCTGCAAATGTGCCGTACATCAGAATCTGAAACAAAGCAACTTGAAATTAAAAATAGCTTGGTAAACCAAAGCACAACAAGGATTGACCTGGCTGACCAGAATAATAATAAATCAGTTCCAAAACCAAATTGCAAAAAAGAGTTTGACATTTGCCAAGCAGAAGGGAAGGATTGCTGCAGTCCGTATCGTTGTAAGTTGT
The DNA here is from genome assembly GCA_027743765.1 of Coecobrya sp. COE2. NCBI lineage: Eukaryota > Metazoa > Arthropoda > Collembola > Entomobryomorpha > Entomobryidae > Coecobrya > Coecobrya sp. COE2. The sequence continues at coordinate 19,010 of JAHZMV010007214.1, forward strand.
TTAAATAATTTTTTAGTTTTTTTGTTTAAAACAAAATTTTAGATTTACTTATTTTTTAACAGGTTATACTATCAGCTCGTCAATTAAAGGCTGCTATGTTTCTGATAATTCCCCTCTTGTACAAGTAACAGAATGTGCAACGAAAGCAGTAAAGTCTATTCCTGGCCGATATGGTCTATATGAATAAGGGGACAATTTAACTGTTTATGTTATAAATCATTTCATCCACATCTTGTTTGAACAAAATTATTTTAAATAAAGAAAAATTTGAATAAATAACACAAATTATAGAATCATTTTAAAAGCTCTATGCAATGCATTTTAGCAATAATGTAATAATATTTATCATTTTATAATTATTATCTGCAGCCGGCAGATTTACTCTAATTAAATCATCTATTTGGAAACTTGAAGGAGGAATTAATGAAGTTTATATTCTAATGGCTTTGATGTAATTCAGAAAAGACAACATTTATAATTCAACCAATTTTATATTATTAATATCGTAAATTTAATTTGGGAAATTATTTTTAGAAGCAAATTGAGGATTAATAATTCTCAGAAAAATTGGCATCCCATATTTAATTAATTAATTAATATTTAATTTAATTAATTTCGTATTTCACCGATACCTTTACATATAGATGCTTAAAACATGCTATAAAAGACCATTGCGGTACACATGAAATTTTTATAATACTTTTACAAGCTTCCATAAGGTCCTTCTTGGTTTACGATAATATATCCAGAGTGTCCATAATTTCTCCAAGCTTAGCTAAGTTTTTACTACAATTTAACAACGCAACGGCAGCCATATAAAACAAAGCATCAACGCCAAGCGTTTTTAACAAGATAATGTTCCTGTAAAGTTGTCTATGTAAAATTACATTATTACCAGTGTGAAATACTAATTAAATATTCAATTTTCTGTTGAAATTGAAATAGCTTAACATTTTATTTCACCCATGAATTTTGAGTCATTGCAAACGATTTGCTTATCAAGAATAAAGAACCAACTAATCAATTCGGTTTGCAAGAATTCCTGCCACTTACGTACAACATAATATTTATTGACTGGAGACTGAAATAACTAATAACTCAGATTTCATTCAATAGCCAGCAATAGGATCGGCTTCAAACCTTTACATTTTTGTTTGCTACCAATAAAAGTCATTTATTTAAAAAGAAATCATTATAATACTACGAAGGAATGAATACTGACTTAATGTAAGCGAATTATGAGATAAAAGTTATATATGCATCTAGGTATTTAGCTACCAAAAATCTCCATTCCAGGTAAAAGTGGGCAATAAATGGAAATCACTTAATGGTTTAAAAACTCTTTAATTTAAGGCACCATGAATCCAGTTATGGTACATTACAAAACATATTTAGATTAAAAGTAATACATTGAAATGCAGTCATTGCATATTCTAAATTTTCAGAAGATATCCTTTGGTTTATGATCACTATGTTGTAAGGTCCAGATAATAAATACGTGGTTAGCTATTCATTATTTTCTCCAACTTCTCCTCTTTGCAATAATATATACCGTATTTCTAGATATAAAAAACGATTGGTTCCACCGAAGGAAATTTAAGTATTTTATCATAAAATTGAGATGTACCCGGCTTCAAGTTGTATAATATAATTAAATCATGGAAGTGTGTTTTTGAATTTTTTTCTTAAAATCGTGCACGTTGCCCATTTATAAATAAAGACGGAGTTTTTTATATTAAGCATTTATTACATAAAATCATTTTAAATTCTTGAAGGAATTTGCACTTCCAACTTAATTTTTTCGCCAATATAATAACTTGATATTGAGAGGCGAGCGAGAGATTAAGACAATCTCAAAATTCTTTGAAAACCGTGTTTAACATGTATAATTACAAGGCATCCTGTAATCTAATGAATGCGTATAATATTCATAATTATTACTTAAGTTTGGGATTATTAGTATATACATATAGTGTAATGCACTTCAGAATTGATAAATTCCTGTGATTTCATTTTGTTGATTATTGAGAAGTTTTGCTAATATTGGATGTAGTTGATTATTTGTGAGAAGAAATGAACTATTTGCTCGGTTAGTTCATAGTTGATTCTAAGGTGCATTCTTACTTGTGGGATTGCAATGTTGGTTCTCAATTTTGATTTTAATATTTTGTTAATGTTAATTGTCATCCCATTTAATTTAGTCACGAAGAGCCCAAAAATGACAGCAGGTAATAAACCGTGAATCATGACACATATTTGCATAGGTGAATTTAAAACGGACAAAATGTAAATAAATCTACACCAATTTTAAGACACACGGAATCAGTCATTTGAGTGTTTAGTCTAAAAAATAATTCGGAAATTTTTTCTGTCACTTCGGATTTAATTCACTTTCCTTTTATAATAATGAATAATTTTTAAATATGATGAAAGCAGATATATAGCATAAATAAGAAGCATGGCGAAATCGTATCTGTCATTAATTGAATCTTGTATTGCCAAATTCAGCTCCATCTGATGTCAAAGTGTATCATATAAATAAAAAGTGAAAATCTCTGTTTACCTTGTTGGCTTTCATCGGAACATCTTTTATTTTTACATGGTTTAAGATTTCTACACACGCAACGTATGCCTATAACTTATACGCATTCGAAATAAACCCATGATGGATACAAGATTATCTGCAGCAAATATTACGAAGGTATTATAATTATGAACGTAGGAATTATGGAAGGAGAAAAGTATTTAATAACTTGCAAACGCTCGAGAATGTTTAAATAGTCTTTTGATAAACTCTCATTGCAACAGGTAACGCCATTCAAATCATTTCAGCAACAATTAAACTTTATTTTGAGTTACCAGATGTTCGAATTTTTCATATTCACGATTGATCGAGCTCATGCTAATTCAGCAAATCAGTAAAACCTCAACCCATATTTGTAATCGCACGCCCTGATCATCACTCTGTGTTATCGCACATCAAGATAAATATTAAGGAAAATCAATATTTAGATTTAACAAACAAATTTGTCATATGTACAAGTTTCATGGTAATAGTATTTTGTTTGGGTGACACACCCACGTGCATGTTTGACATGAAATCATAACCAAATTCAATAATATAATTCAAACAGTAATACAACAATAACTTTTCCTTTTAATCTGAACGAATTTTGTTACACTTTGTACATAGTCAATAAGTTTTCATTAGGTTCATTGCAATGGGATGGATATTCTAAATTCATTGATGTAGCCATTACCGGTAAATAAATTGATTTGGAGTACACAAAATGTTTTACTGTACGATTAGATGTATGTCACATTAACAACAATAAAAAAGAATACATTAAGGCTTGTGTTTTGTATTAACTCGGTTTTTACATTGTACCAACGGGTTTGCAATATATTCGGGAGAAAACATGGTCAGAAGATATCGCATCGTTAACATTGAATTTCTACTTTGGTTGTCACAATAAACATAAATGAAGTCAATTACATTTGGGCTATACAAACAGGAAGTGTTAATTTAGCATCATCGTGTAACTTCAACAACAGAAAAGGAAGCTGTTGATTGACAAAAAGAGAAATTCCATCTGATATAAATCAAAACCTTAGGTCAACAACTTTATCATTGTGTTTCGTCCAATATTACCATATATTTTATTTGCAGAAATCTGTTCTTCGTATATTTTTTTCCTCTGTGAATAATTTGCTGATTTAAATTTTTCACAGATGTAAGATAAAGTTTTCACATTAAAGGAGCACACATTTTGTAAATATTCAACTTTCGTTTATTTTCCTTTGCTAGATACATTATCTGCAATCTACATGTAAATGTCTTTGTCCATTTTTTTCTTTTCACGTTTAATTTGATTTAAATAAGCATGCCATTGCCAATGTAGGAATAAGTGAAGTGAGTAATACATCGGACGAGTGAATTTGTACTTGAAATATTAAATGATTTAAAGAATGTGTTGCTTTAATTTAAGTTATGCTTACACAATTTTTTCAGACACAAAAAATGATGTTCATTGCCAACCTTGCACTGTATTTATCACAAATTTCCTGTAATAAATAATGGATAACGGTAAGATGGTTCATTAATAAATTATTTCCCAGGTTGAATTCCTACCTTAACTTTTTATAAATTTGGGATTACGTCATAAATATATTTTAAATTCAAAATTCTGAAGATGTGAAAATTATTACTGATATGATAATTTTCAGTTGAATGAAATATTTTAGTATTCCATTTTTACTGTATCACCACTTATTAGTTAGCGGGTCAACAATATTTAAAAACAATTTTTTTGCAACGCCTTTATTCAAAACCTCAGCTTTAAAAATATAACAGAGATTATATCTCATGTCGTGTCTTCCTTATGTAGCAGAGAATTTACCAAACAATGTTAAACAGAATGTGTGTTTGAATGCTGTTGGTGCTACATATCCTAATCTTATTAACAATTCTTACAATTGCAAGTTGTATTTGAGTGTTTAAATCAAGGGCTAAAACATTAGACTATTTTAAAAACGACAATGTAGAACAAACATACAAACAAAAATTATTTAGTAGAATTCGTCTAATTTATACTAAATGTAGTATGCTAGTTTCAATGAAAAATCTATATATTTTCAACATGATGTATATCAGACTCTAAATTTATTTTATATACAATTTATGCAGAATATTTTAAAAATAAAATTAGTTTGATTAAGCCAAATTTGTAATTACCTAGAATATTTTCAAGTTACGTTTTTATTTGGGACTCATCATAAATAGACAAATTTTAGTCATTGGAAATCAAATATATTTTTCAGTTTGACATTTATTGTGAATATTATTTGTGAATTTATCGTTGCAAAGTTTACTCTAAAATTAATATAATTTGCTTTCATAATTATTTTAATTCACACAATAGGATAGAAGCCAACTACCAGAAACAAACGACAATGACGAGTACCAAGAATCTAACTTAAATTGAAATCTTTCAACATCAGTATGAGCGGTGTGTGGCGTCGATTTACATTATATGCTTTAATCTTCCAAATCTGCAATTATTCTGTTTTATTTTCTATGTACACCTAATTGGTTTGTTATTTGTAAAAATCAATTTATTCCATATGCATAGGTTACCAATTCGATAAGGATCACCAGGCATGGTACTTTGACATTCATGTGGTATTAAAACTGAGAAAATACAACCCAATGTAAAAAATTTCCTTGACTAAAATTAAATTAGTTGATTGCCAAGGAGAAAAATCCACCACAAATAAGTAAAACATTATATTGTTTTTATCAATAGGGATCTAGTTACAGAATTATTGAGGGCATGACAAAACAGAAGAAAACGCATAATATTTTAGGGCAACCGAAATTTTAATGCCTTACTAAAATTCCATGAAAATAAAACTTAGTTTATAACTATGCTTATAGTTTAAGAGAAGAAAAGTAAGTACATATCTCCGGCGTTAGTATGTATTTCATTTGTTCCAATTACATCTCTTATCAAAGACAGGAAAAAACAAAACGGATAAAAAGCGAGGAAATAAATATCTGTAATATTTCAGGTATAAAGCGAAATGCGCTGCATTATTATTGTTATCGTGGTAATTAAAATTGAGAGCGAACCGCTAACCGTTATTTTAAAAGATTCAAGTTTTCAATTTGCTAATGTCAATCGTCACTAATTGGCAAACGATTTCAATCGTAATTTTCCAGTTTATAGGTGATGATTATTCCATATGGGCACTTTATAATCAGCAATATATCGACGTTAGCGATTTTACTAGACTGAAACCCAATCGTAGTATTCAGGGTGGATCCTAAATCCAAAAATCCAAACGTCCAAAATGTCTAAAATCTTAAATCCAAAAGTACAAAAATCCAAAATTAAATAAGTTTGATTATTGTTAGGTTATGTTATGTTAGGTTATGTTAGGTTATGTTAGGTTATGCCAAATATTTAATTTTGGATTTTTGTACTTTGGATTCTTGGACTTTTGGCTTTTTGGATTTACGACATAGATCGTAATATTTAACTATAAATAATAACACTTGCAATAAAGCTACTAATCTCTTTACAATGCAATAGAAACTTTAAAGTTTGAAATACCAAAGGTAAAGTAAAGGTAATACTTTATCACAAGGTAAAGTCTTCCTCCACCCTTGATATTTATTGGCTGCCTTAACGTCACCCGGTATAACATTGTTGACAATTCGGTGATTCATTAAGTCAGATGACCTTTTCTTCGGATTGATTTCTGTTATTTCTTAATCAAAAAGTTGATAATTAATTGAACCTTAGTTGAGTGATAAGAATTGATTGACATTTGTTGTGTGTGGGGTTCTTCTATTTGAACAAATTTTAGAATTTGGGAATTTTTGTACTTTTGGCATTGTACATCTTGATATTGGTAAATTCCCGTTGATGCGTTCTACTGGAGCATATAGAATCCTGTCTGTTGTCTGTTGTCAAACAAATGTGATTGTTGTTTAATACTCATTTTTTGTTTCTTGGATAAACTTTTTTTAATTTTGTGGGTTAGAATTGCGTGACATTTAAAAAATGTTCTCTTTTGTAGCTCTTGAACAGGCTTCAGTATTTGAGGTAAATGATGAGAAAGCAAACTAATTGAGGTCAATAAATCTAGCGTTACTTTTAGTTTAAGAAATATAAAATACGATACGTCTTAACTGACAGCCGTGAGACCTAAGAGTATTCCATTAAAATTTATTACCCATGTCACTACTGATTGTTTTAATTGAAATTTATCGTTTGAAATGACATCGTCATTAGTTCATAACAAAACTAACAACATTATATCTCCGGGACTTACTTTTTGTAGAAGTTAGGTTAGGTTTTTAGTGTCAGAAGCATTTATTTTGCAAACTTACATAATTTGCAACTCGTTATGACTAATAATGGCCATTTTATGATATTTGGTTATCATTCGGTGGCTTCATACCCTTCTGGTTTGAATAAAAATTATTTTCAAATAAAATAATGAAATATTTACATTTGGGAAATAATAAATAAATCTTATTTATTTAATTTCTCAAATAATAAATAATAAATAACATTGGAAATAAAAATTTATTTAAATATAAATAATAAATAAATAATTTCTTATTTAAATAAAAGGAAATAAAATATTATTTCCCAAATACTGAAGCCTGCTCTTGAAGTATTATCGTTAATATAATTCAATAAAAAGTTATATGTCAATTTTAATGGGCCGCTTTTAGGTTCTAGTTCAAGCTTTGTATCAAAGTGCGTATGCACTTGTGCGAACGAAGTTATGAATCTAAGTTTTAGTTTTATTTTCTGTATATGGTTAAAAAGATAAAGTTAGTTTATAGTCTTAAACTGGTTCATCTCACTTAAGGATGATCTACCACCAGTGACTCTGCCAGGATCCTGTAGAAAGCCACAGCTCCCTCGCGATACGTACCCCTCACTACAGGATACCAACCCCCGTACTGAACACGGAGCCAAGGTTGGGATTGAGCTAACCAGCGTTACTTCTGCTGGACGGTCACCCATCCAAGCAGTTTCAGCAGAGGCCGTTGCCTAACTTGAGTGATCTTATGAGAACTGTCAAGCTAGACCCGGCTGGCTCGCCTATTCTTTATATGGTTACTGTCATCGCATTTAAATTAGTTAAGAGCTGAATTATAATGTGTGCATATTTATGGCTGTTGCAGATATTATGATAGGACATACGGTGGCACGTTTCATAACTGAGAAAATACAATGAAACAATTTCAATCAGCACTTAAATCAAATGAAAACTTTTTCCATCATTGGTGAACGTCGGTAAATAAATTCATTTTGCTGAGGATTTGTCATAAACAATCTTTACAAAAATACACGATATCTCCAATTAAAATATCGTGGTAATAATAAAGTACAGGAAATGTACAATACTTGATCCTTAGAAATTTAAATGCAATTTTTTATATCATCATCTTGGATGGATAGAATATTTTTACTTCTGCATACTTTCCTAAAATCTATGACCTCATTAGGTATTATATGCAAAGAATTATTAGAAATAACTATGCAGTTTTAGACACTCTACAAAAGGTAAGTTTTCCTTTGACAAATTTTCTAGTTTTAATTACTGACGAGTTCAACATCTGCATACAATGAGCACTTTCGTCGACAACTTTTTATAATAGAAGGCGCCAAGCTTTAACAAATATTGTGTGTAATTTAAAATCCATATATAAAATATATTTTAAATACACCTTCGAACTAATGCTTTAAATCCACCTAAATTTACGTATCTAAATCTGAGAGTTATTAAAATTCCACCATTCAAAGGTCAAAAGCGTCCAAATTTTCATTTTACGTTAAACTGAGAGAATGTCTTATAAGTTAAACATTACTTGCATGCTTCAGTGACATTTCGACAACTATGGTTTATCATCACAAGGTAGGTCTGACAATGTACGGTTGAAAATGTCAAATCGACATGGACCTAAATAATATTACTACCATTTCCCTTCTGAGTTTCGGTTACTTGGCTGGGATTCAGAGGTTTTCTTGGTGCCGTCCAGCACCATATGACGGACAAAGTTACGATCCGTTAATAATTTTTAATTGTGTACTCCAAATCATCGGGATTAATTATTACTATAATATCTCACAAAAATATCATAAATTGTTAATTTTTATAAACTGAAAATATTTGTTTTAACAAATAAACGGCCCCATCCAACCAATAGCGGATGGGGCCATACATGTTGATGTAAAAGTACACACACATATTTTCACTTTGTAAAAATTAACAATTATGTTATTTTGGT
>JAHZMV010007215.1:0-10179 GCA_027743765.1 Coecobrya sp. COE2
TATCGGGATTCTGAATAATTTTTGCAGATTTCTGCTGAATTCGGAAAACATACTCGCAGTAATTTTTAAAACTTTCTGGGATTAGACCTGGCACCTGAGTAGGTTTGAAATATGTCTCGATATGGAACCGGATATTGTGACGCTGCCAATTATTTGCGTAGATAAATTTAGATGGACGGCATATTCTGCAAGCTCGATAGCCAGGTGGAGGATTACTGTTTGAAATTCCGTCGGGAAGGCGGGGACAAGTAAAGTTTCTGTGTTTGAGAAATTCTGGTCTTTTGCCAAATTTGGCATGACACCTGAGGCAGTAATAGTCAATCTTTTCGCCGTGCATGTTTCGACGATGGGTTTGAAGATTTCGTTTATGAGTGAAGAATGTATGGCAGTCTTTACATTGTAATGTATTTGATTTTTTCGGTTTTGGAAGGAAAGCCAGCAATAATTTGTTATCCGCTTGGGAAGCTTCTACTGGTGTTGCCGGTTGATGTGATGGCTTCGACAATTTAACTGGTGATTTTGTTCTGACTGGATTCTGTTTACATTGAATGCTTTCAATGACCACTTTTGGTAAAATAGAGTTCAGTCTTTTGTCGCCTGAAAATAATATTCAAAATCCATTATTTTACAAAAATTTATGCTTATTGCACTTTAATGCAGTTTAAATATTTCTTACATTTTTTAATAAGCTCAGCTCTGAAATTCTGATAAATATTTTTGTGATCTTCAGCGTCCTTCATAATCTTCGTGAATTGTCCAAGAGCAAAGTTCACCTTCATTTGAAGAATTTCCAGTTGTTCCAACAGATTTGAGAGAGTTTCAAAAATTGGTGTACATTTCGGACAAATATTCACCAGTGGGCTTGAGATATTTCCGGTTAGTAATAATAGCGGATTGGGCGACTGGGATAAAATATTGGAACAATCAAGTTTTAGATAACGGCAAACACGTAAAAGTGTCAATTTTCCTTCATTCTTGTCTGATGGAATGCAATTATCATTGTTGCTTTGATGAACATTGTAATTATAATTTTGTAGACAGAGAAAGCAATTTAGTTCTATATTCACAATAAACTCTTGTTTATCATTGTCACTCTCACTTTCTGGCAAATATTTTAACTCTATGTCTTCCATTGTTTGGCCTATTTAGCAAAACTACATTTAATTGCAACTTTTTTGTAAAAAAAAATAAATATTATTCGGTGAGCAAAATTAACAGTAAACTGTACACAATCACCCCCAATGTAAAATACCGGCTGACGAAAAAACATAGCACAGCTGACAGACGAGAAGAAATCTGACGGCGAGAGAATGGGACATACTCTCGCAGGCATGAACAAGTGGAACTGGTTGCGTGCAAATGTTTTAATGCTTTTTATGAACACGTTGAAAGCTCCTGAGTAAATCATACGTGCAAGCCAGAAAATGAATGTTTTAGAATTTGGCGTTATACCAATGCAATTTATTTCCCTCTCCATTCGAATGTGCGTAAAAAATAAATTACTAGCGATTTACAATTTTCAGTACCATTTTAAAATATTTTATTTTTTGTATAGTGTACAGTAAACCTTAAAAATTACTGGTTACATTGACTATATATATTTTTCTTGGCATTTTAGATGGAATTTCTACACGGCTAACATTAAATCTCCAACGGGTCTTTATCGGAATTGATTTCCATGTCAAAATTTCCATGATCATGACCCACTGCAAATTCCTCATCACAATTATACCCTTCCTCTTTCACAATTTCCATTTCCGCATAATTGGACCCACTTTGCGGAAACGATTCTACGTCCAATTTGGTTACCAATAAATCACTCTGTTCCAAATTTTCTTCCAAAATTTCTACCTTTACATTTTGATTTCCTACAGTTTCCCCATCCTCATTTGAGTCAACCAGTTTAGGTTCAATTTTATGAATACGTCTCAAGTGTTTTCTTAAATTCGCCTCAGTACTGACATTCAGTCCGCAATGTTTACACTCTGTTCCTATTTGCTCATATTTCCTACTAGGGTTTGAACCCGGTGGTCTCACATTATTACCGGTGTACGAAATGGTAGGAAGATTTGCCCCATTTTTAACCTGGTCAATTGTTAGCTTCTGCTGAGTCGCGATAACCAATTTGGTCAGAACATTTTTGTGGAAGCTCATTAAGTGGCTGCGTAGCAATTCCAGGTTGATGAAATTATCTGTACAATGAGGACATTTTCTGGGGAAAACGTTACCAGATTTTTTTCCTTTTACCGTTCCTTGCTGCATTTTGAATACATGCTCGCAATAAATCTTGAAATTTTCTGGGCTAATATTTGGCTCTCGGTTATCCTTAAAATAGGTTTCGACGTGAAAGCGGAGATTGTGACGCCGCCAATTATTTACAAGGACAATTTTTGGGGGATTGCATGCAGTACATTTTTTGTGTCCACGCGGGGGATTATTTTTGGATGTTCCGGGTGGAAGCCGGGGACAATCAAAATTTTTGTGTTGGACGTAGTCTGACCTTTTGGTAAATTTGGAACGGCACCTGGGACATGTATGGTCAAATATTTCGCCGTGAAGGTGGCGTTGATGGGTGTGAAGGGTCCGTTGATGTTTAAAGTTACTGGGGCAGTGATTGCATTGCCATCGGTTGGATTTGTTTTTGAGGTTTGGGGTAGGCACGGGCAATATTTCAGGAGCAGCTTGATGAGCGGGTAACACTGATGACGGTATGACTTCAGATGTGACCCATGCTGGATTGCCCTGAACATCTGGAATGGTCACGTGTGGCGGAATTGCATTCAGTTTTTGATCACCTGAAAATTGATTATAAAGTAGGGTTAAATAAACATAATTTTAATTGGTGTAATTTTAAACGGCTATTGATTATGTTTTTCTTACATTTTGTAATAATTTCAGCTCGAAAATTTTCAGAAATATTTTTGTTTTCTGCGGAATCCTTTAAAAGTTTCCGGAATTGGCACAAAGAGTAGTCAACCTTCGTTTGAAGCAATTCCAATTGTTCCAACAAATTTGACAGGTTTTCAGCCACTGGTTTACATTCTGAACAAATATTCACTGATGAGCAAGAATTGTTGCCGGCTAGTAATAATATCAACTTTGGAGACTCGTATAAAATTCTGGAAGTATCAGCTTTCAAATAACGGCAAATACGAGGCAGTGACACTTTTTCTACATTCTTGGAAGATGGTAAATTATCATCTTGGTTGGGCTGGATAGGATGATTATAATTGTTCAGACAGAGGAAACAATTAGTTTCTACTTTTACAACAAGTTGTTGTCTATTTTGAACTGGTTCGGGGTCAGGAACATGTTTAAACTCTATTCCTTCCATTTTTCAGGTTTAAAGTAAAATGATTTTGATTTTTGATATTTACAAAAATTTCACACTGATAATAACAAGAGTAAATAGTAATACATCCAATATCTGGAAAACCAAAAAGCTAAATGAGAAAACACAACACAGCTGACAGACGAGAAAAAAAGTAAAGCCGTCGACTATAGACTTGGACTGCTTTGCTTCGTGACTGTATGGATGCATGCAAAAAAACTAGTGAACAAGAAGCATGTACAATGTTTTAATTTTAATTCACTTTCTTATCATCGCCTTGAAAAAAAGCTTGCATCTAGAGTTAAATCAAAGCAGTGTGAAAATGTATTATTAATTGTTTACAACATTCAGTTTTATTTATAGACTGACGGCATTTAAATCTCCAGTGGATCATTGTCCACTGCCTCATCTCGTATCAAATCACTGTCCCCAAAAAAATCACGTCCGTCAGAAACTGGAACTTCAACCTTTGTCATAAATTCGTCGCTATGCTCAAAATTATTATCTTCCCCGTTTCTCATCTCCACACATTCAGTTTGTTTTACGATTGTTTTTCTTGGACGCCCCAATTTCTTTTTAGGTCCTTGTTTCTTGTTCGCCTGATTATGAACAGTTATCAAATGTCTTTTTAAATTTGCCCGACTCTGAAAATTTTTTTGACAATGTTCACAGCTTATTCCTGTCAAAGGTTTAGATCTCACACATTTCTTTTCAGGGCTTTTCTCCCTGACTTGATGAACATTCACCAAATGTCGTTTTAAATTATACCGACTTCCAAAAGATTTTACACAATATTCACAATTTATTCCAGAAAGCAGATTTTTCGAACTAAACCGTTTTTCATTGTCCTTCATCTCTGTCATATTTAATGCAGTTACCTTATACTTTTCTTTAATTTCAGACAAATCTGTTGACTTTTGTAATTTTACCAGTTTTTCTTCCATGATTGGTTTGTGCATTCGAATCAAATGATCTCGGAGAACCCTTTCTATACTAAATAGTTCCCGGCACTGTTGACATTGTATCCTTTCAATTTTCTTGACGTCGTTAATTCTCTTGGACGATTTAATTTCCGTGTCAAATAAATAGTCGCAATAGAGCTTAAAGTCTTTATCGTTCATATCATCTTTGATTTTGGAAGCCGAAAAAAGAGTGGTCATGTGATATGATGCGAGATGGCGAAGTTTGCAAATAATCTTGATAACACGTTTCGGTTGGCATATATCACAGGTGTAGTAATTTGCGTCAGTTTGAGGGTCTTTGTTCAGCAAAAATGGTGGCAGATTTATTTCCTGGATTTGTTCCACTGTTGTACTTTTCTGTAATTCAACCAACTTTTTTACCATAACTTGCTTATGGTGTGTTAATAAATGGTTACGGAATGGAATCATTTCCTTGAATGGATGAGGACAATGTGGACATTGGCAAATATTGACGCCACTGGAATTTAATTTTTTCTTGGAAGAAAGCAGCTCTACTTTGAATACGTGCTCGACATAAATCTTGAAGTCTTGTTGGGTCAAGTGAGGCATTTTGTGGGAGATGAAGTAGGATTCGTAATGGAGAGAGATTTTGTGACGACGATAAGTTGATTGAAGGAGTGTTTTCTTTGGACTGCAAAGTGAACACGTACGGACAGCAGTTTCTGTGGATAGGATTTTGGAGTGGTTTTTGCCGGGATTACCGAACATATGTTTTCTGGAAGCAAATGATTTCGGTTCTGATGATGATGGTTCCTGTTTGACAATATCGGGCGTTGGAGATGACGGTGGTGAAATGTAGTCGTCATCTTGACACTCTACTTTTATGAGTATTTGCTTTTGAAGAACGTCTGCGACGTGGACTTCTGGTAGGAAAATGCTTTGTCGTTTGTTACCTGAAGCAATATGTAAAACAATATTATTTATAATCCGGTATGATCGCCTTTTGGCAATATTTAAATGTGTAATAAATTTACGTACATATTTTGGTAATCTGAGCCCTTAAATTTTCGATTGTGATGTTACCAACAGGGGCATTCCCTCCTTTAGAGGAAATCAGACTTTGGAACTGATAAGCTTTGTATGGGTTAACTTTAGAAAGTTTCAAAATTCCCGTGAATTTTTCTAGAGTGTGGTCAACCTTCATTTGAAGCAGCTCCAGTTGCTCCAATAAATTTGACGAGTTGCAATCTTGGCACACGCTTACAAACAAATTAGAGATATTATCTGATAAAACTACCTTGTCTGATGGGTTTGTTGAGATAATATCCCGTAAATTTATTTTCAGGTAACGGCAAATACGAAACAGTGACACCGTTTGAGTGGCCTTGTTTGGCGGTAAATTGTCATTATGATTGGTTAAACATAAAAAACACGTTGTTTTATTATCTGAAATATCTTTTTGCTTCTCCTTATTGGAGTCACGTTCTGGAACATATTTTAGCTCTATTTCTTCTACGTCATCCATTGTTGGATAACCCTTTTTAAATTATTAATTTTTGCCTGGATTTTTGATTCTGAGAAATAGCAAATTTTGTAGATCCAAATTGAAATGATGCAAAACGCCGACTGAGAAAAATACAAGACAGCTGAGTGGTCTAATAACAGCAAAAAATGTTGCACGGTGAGACGAGCTGTTGTTCTGAATATGAGGTGAAGCTTGTTTCAGCGGATTTGGTTTTTTGTTTGTTTTCTGTTTTGGTTCTCTCTCAGCTGTCTTGTTTTTCTCATTTGTCATTTTGCACTGTTTCACTTCACTCTACATCAGCATACGTTGTTGTTACTATTTGGTAACAAATTTATTCAACAAAACAATTATAAAATTACCGGAATATTTGGCAAAATATGGAAGAAATAGAACTAAAATACATACCGGCATGTGAATCCGATAAGGACAAGCAGCAACATTTTATTGAGAGACGCACGACTTGTTTTGTGTGCTTAGGAAATATTTTTAATTTTTGCAATCTCCAAAGTAATTCTGATGACAATTTACCAACGCATGACAAAGCCACCCAAAATGTGTCATTGTTCCGTATTTGCCGTTATCTGAAAATAAATCTGGAGGAAATTATATCCAGACACTCTTCTGACACGTTATTATTACCCGATAAATTTTCCAAGCTAAAAACAAGTGTTTGCCGAGATTGCCACGGTACTTTTGAAAACCTGTCAAATTTACTGGAGCAACTGGAAATGCTTCAAATGAAGGTGGATTATGCTCTTGGAAAATTCTCGGGAATTTTCAAATCACCTGAAAATTACCAACAAAAAGTTTACCAGTTTCATCATCCTTCTTCTGATGCTGGTGCCGGGCCACTTATTCCTACAAATATTGCCGAAAATTTAAGAACTCAAATTTCCAAAAAATGTACGGCCGTCCGATCAAAATATTTAGATATATTCAAATTTAACTGTTGGAATATAAATAGTTTCATTATAATTTCAGGTGAAGCAAGGCTCAGTGCTGTTGTACCGAAAGTAATTATTGCAACGCCGTTGGACAAGCAAATATCCGCAAGCCCAGATAGCACCTCACCTCCACCATCCCCTCACGTTACGGAACCGTCGACAACTTGCGACGTAAACTGGAAGTGTAATTATTGCCCTCGTTTCTACAATCAAAGGAGAAATCTGTCCCGTCATCAACGAAAAATGCATCCCAACAAAAAACCAATCGGTATCCCAATTTTCCCCGTCAAAATTCCAAAAATTCCAGCCTCAGATATCCGTACATGCAAATTGTGCAGACCGGTACAAACTGTTACCGGAAAACGTTTTGCAAGTCACAAAATCGTTAACCATTTCGAATCCTACTTCATCTCCCACAAAATCCCTGAATTAACCCGAGCAGACTTCAAGTTGTATTGCGAACACGTATTCAAAATTGAGCTGCTCTCGTCAACAAAAACGTTAACTGCTGACGGCCTTACAATTTGTAAATGTGGTCATTGTTCAACTCCGTTCAAGAAGCAGGAATCCTTCCGTTCTCATTTATTGACCAGTCATAAGCAAATTCTAAGCGAAAAGTTGGTAAAACTACAACAAAGTACGGCGATACAAGAAATTAAAGAAATCACCCTTCCAAAATTTTCATTTAGTAAAAATAACGACTTTCAAGCTTCTCAAGTAAATGGTCGACATGCACATTCAATTTATTATACTTGTAATATTTGTCAACCGAGTCGTATTATTCATCAGAATAATAAAGCTCGTCATCTGGCAAACTTTCACGCCACCGCTATTTTTTCCGCTTCAACAATCAGAGACGATATGACTGAAAATGAGTTTAAGATTTATTGTGAGCATTTATTTGACACGGAAATTCAATCATGTGAAAAGTTTGGTGACGCAAAAAGGAATCAAAAAATAAAATGTGGTCACTGCCAGAAAATATTAAGTGATTCAAGAATTCTGAGAAGTCATTTGGTTGCGGAACACAAAGAAATTTTGGTGAAAAAACTAGCAAAAATACAAGAGACTGTGGATGTTGGTGAGCTCAGGGAACATTTCACGAGGATTACGAAGAGAGACGGAAACTGGGAAGGAAATGCGAAAGTAACAAAAAAGGAAGCTGAAATGGCCATTGGAACAATCGCAAATCAAGTTGTTGGAGTGTCAAATGCGGAAGATAACAATTTTGAACACACTGAAGAATTTGTTACTAAGATAGAAGTTCCGGGTGGGTATTGAGGCAGGTGAAGAATTTTTTGAGGGTGCTGAGTTGATGGACGAAGATGTTGTGGATAGTAAACTTTTTAATATTGAGCACTCTCAGGACAACGAAAATAAAATCGGAATACATAGTCGGGATCCACTAGAGATTTAACTTACGTTCGTGCTCATTCATATGCCTTGAATAATTTATTAAATGTTATTTTATAATATTAGGTTTATTAGTTGGCTATAAATTTATGAAAAATTACATAACTGTTACAGAGCATATTATAAGAACATAAATATTTTCTATAATATTCAGGATTTATTATATTTAATATCTTGATTAGAAATAAATGCACTCAAATCTCCAACGGATCTTTGTCAGATAAAATTTCCATCTCAAAATCTTCAACCTCATTCTCATCATATTCCTCATCATCACAATTAAATTCTAAATTACCCTCTGCCATTTCCACATAATTTACCCCACTCTGTCGAAACGATAATGGATCCACTTTGGTTACAAATAGAGCACTCTGTTCAAAATCCTCTTCCACCACCTCTATCTTTTCCACAATTTCTTTACGACTCTTTTCACTGCATTTATTTGAAATTTTCCCAGGTTCCTTATTCATTTGCAACTTGATAAGCTTCTCCTTCAGAATATCTTTGTGAATTCGGGCTAAATGACTTCGGGTTGCTGATATTGAGCAAAAAGCTTTAGGACAATGCTCACACTTAAGTTTGGATTTGTTTACATCCTCGTCATTGACCAGCCTTTTACAAAGTTTAATTTCCTCGGCCAGCAAATCCTGACAGTATAATTTAAAGTCTGATGTAGAAACGTTTGGATTTCTTGCTGTTGAAAATATAGTCTCCGGATGAACTCGAGCAATATGTGCAGGTTTTTCTGAATCTGTCATCTTTCTCTTTGGTCGGCATAATCTGCAGGTATAATGCTTTCTAGGCGTCTTATCTGCAGGCCCCTTCGGTCCCTTAAGGTCTTCCACCGAAATTGAAATTTTAGGCAGAGCATCCCCATTTTTAACTTGCTCAAGTGTCAACTCCTTTTGAGTTGCGATTATCATTTGGGTCAAAATATTTTTGTGGCGGTTAACTAGATGAACTCGTAATACAGACTGATTTCTAAACTTATCTGAACAATATGGGCATTTCCTGACAATGACGTTATCCGAATTGCGGCTTGCTTTTGCACTTTTGTGTAGCATATTGAACACGTGCTCACAGTAAATTTTGAAATTTTCTTGTGTCAAATCTGGCTCATGGGAGGTCTTAAAAATGGTCTCGATATGACACAGGATTTGGTGACGCTCCCAACGTATTTGAGCCACAATCTGATTGCATATTGTACATGATTTGAAACCAGGTGGTGGATTATTTTTGGATGTTCCTGGGGGAAGATGAGAGCACTCAAAATTTTTGTGTTGGAGGTAGGCTGACCTTTTGGTAAATTTTGATGGACACATGGGACAAATGTAGTCAATATTTTCCCCGTGTTCCTTTCTCCGATGGGCGGAAAGTGTTCTTTTCAACAGAAAAGAACGGGGACAGTCGTCACATTTCCATTTGTCCCATTTGGGGGCGCGCAAAGAGGGCGATGTTTCGGAATCAGAAGAGGATTCCTCAGAAGCTTCAACCTTCCCATCAAATTCAGAACCAGAGCCAGAATCATCTTGTTTTTTGGTTTTCATCACGGCCACCACCGCTTCATTTCTTGCCATTTTATGAACTTTCATCAGATGCCTTCTTAAGTTAAACCGAAATCCAAAGGCTTTCCCGCAAAACTCACAATTTACTTCTGTCAGTAACTTTTTGCCTCTTGGCCGCTTATCCGCTTTCTTTTCTCCTTCCACTTCAATTTTCTTAAACTTTTCTCTAATCTCGGCTACGTCCACAGTCTCCTGTAACTTTACCAATTTTTCAGCCATAATTTGTTCATGTTCTCGTATCAAATGACTTCGAACTATTGACTCCTCACTAAATAATTTCTGGCAGTGGCCACACTCAATCTTCTTGTTGTTCTTCTCATCAATAATTCTCTGACTGGATTTAATTTCATTGTCAAATAAATGCTCGCAATACAACCTGAAGTCATTTTCATCCATATTGTCTTTAATCTTGGAAGCGGAGAAAATTGTGGTGGCGTGGAATTGAGACAAGTGACGAATTTTCGAATAAATATGGACA
>JAHZMV010007216.1:0-11133 GCA_027743765.1 Coecobrya sp. COE2
AACTCAATTGACCCATCATGACCTCAAGGTCAAATAGAGGTCAAATCCATTAAACGTGCTAATTTTTTCTACAAATCTCCGGCTACCTATTTGAACCGTTTACAATGGCTCGTTCATAATAATATGTATGCAGATAATTTTTATGGCAATTTGTACTACCTAGTACCTAAGACATAGTTTATGCTTCATAATTCATTAGAAACAACATGAAAATTTCTAACTTTGACATAACTTTAGCATGATGTTTTTCTTTAATAATTATTAAACCTTAAATTATTAAATTGTGTACATTATTAAGTAGCTGAATCTTTGATGAAGCCTAGTTATGATTTTTGTTTGTTTGTCCATCTTCACACGTTATAGCTCAGAGGCCCTTTGGTTTGGGTTTCAATTCAAATTTGGGGTGCAGATACATTAGGTGGATGGAACCTTTCTGAATGAGTTTGGGACTAGGAGGCCAAATCCAAATGGAGTGGCACCACTAGGTGTCCACAACCTGTCCTTATGGGAAAAAGATTATTCCATAAATCGATGAAGAATAAAAAGTTGATAAACTTTCCTCAATACTAATAGGGCCTACTCTGTCACCTGTCGACGTGAGGGAGAATAGTAAATGAGGGTGGCCCTCAGGGTAATTTTGTTAATCACAATCAATCAATAAAGAATCAAAAGATTATCAACTTTTCTTCATGGACATGAGGTAGACTCATGTAGACGTGAGGTAGGGTGACCTCCAGGACAAAATTTGTTTATGTCACAGATCGGCAGAGCATCAAAAGTTGGTAGGTTTTTCTCAAGCGACATAGACTCAACTATATTTGCTGAGCTGTTCGGTTAGAATTATTCTGTTCTGAAATGTTCGTGGATGTACCGTTCTGCTCATTCAGCTACATTCTTCCACCAGGGTATATTAAAAATAAAAGTAAAGCAAAAATCGTTTAGCCAATAGATACACGGAATACTTTTAAGTGGTTCAGCTCAAGGAAAGGATATCATTCAAAAGAATAGCGTACTGTAAAAATAATTTTTGGTCTATGTCAATTTTTTTTGAACATTCGTTTACTGCTTATCTTGTTGAATGTAAACTAATGTTTTGTTTACGAATGGTTCACACGCTCCAAACGTATCCTATTTACTTATATCCATACATTTTTCGTATTTTGAATACATCCGTTTCCTGAAGACCTGTTGCCAGAGATGGTCCATAGGTTAAAGGTTTGTTGGGAGCAAACTCGACTGACTCCTATATGAGGGGTACGCATAAATACTTTTACTTTAGATAGAAACATATTAACATATATATTTCGATTTTTATCATAGAATCTTACTTTAAGAGTAATAGTAGGTTTCCCATTTTTGCTCCTTGCATTCAGAGAATAGTGCATAATGCTATGTGGATTGTAGGCTACGCCAAAACTAGAAAAATAATTTCCATCGCGTATTTCAAACTGCCTTTCACTACCTGAAAGGAAGTAATAAATACCATCCTTACACAATGGAACACATCATAATAACCTAGTCCGTATAAAATAAAATTACGACCCACCTTCCTAAGTATTGATCTCAAATCAGCCAGACACTTGTTTGATAATTCAATATACTGCACAGTATTTAGTTAGTATTTTAGGTAGCGAAATAATTTGGTCCAAATTAATTACAGGTATGGAAGTAAGCAAAAATGATTTACCTGTTGATAACCCCATCGTCCAACAAGAGAGGAGCATCCGACATCATTCCTAATAATAACTACATGTGCTTCATCTTCGGACAGAGGTTTGTCCAGTTTCTGAAATGTTACAATGGGCAGGATGATGCGTAGTATTTCAATAGCTGTGTCTACTAGCTCGCGTTCCTTGTTTGAGTATTCCCCTTCCATATAATATGAGAGATTTTTCCATAGCATATCCTTATCAGTCAACCCGTTTCTCATAGTTGACCCAAGCTCTGTGTCTACGGTTGTACAACTGTCATAACCATCTGAAATGTTTTAAACTTTATATTGTTTTCCAGTAATACATCAGTTTGCTTCTAATAAAATTTAGTTTGGTATTACCGTTCCCAATTACAGTGTCGTTATTTGCTACGGCAGATTCCATTAGAGTGATCCCATTAGTTTCACCAAAATCTCGTGGCTTTCCAGAGTGTAAATTTGCTTTACTGGATGGGATTCCAACGAAAATTGCAGCAAATTTCAATAATAATATTATTAAAATACCAAAAGTATTCTTGTCTTTTCGCATATTTGAAATTATTTGAAATTCTTTTACAAAACGGTGTTTTGAAATATACAAGTCGCAGTTTGCACATTGATAATTTGCTTGTCTGGCATGGAGAAGTATGCAATCGATGAAAGAAAATAGCAGAACCGTAATTTGGATTGATCAGTCATTATACACACATAGTTATAAAATGCGCATATTTACACTGACGTTAATCAATACATTTATTTTATCACCCATTTTATGCTTTTATTGTTAAACCTATTATGTCCCACATTCCAAAATAACCAGCCATGGTGGAATTCAATATATATATTTAGAGTCAGGTCTTCCTCCGTTGCTGGGTTAATACAATACTCTTCACTTCCGTTTCAATTTTTGTTTTGATGCGTATTTATAAGATTTATTAAGTTTATGAATTGATTTTTCAAAAAGCTCCTAACTAGTTTTGTAAAATTCCAAATCTATCTAATGTTGAGTGAGCATAATATTAAAATTGATACGCACCATGCTTTAAAATAATATTAAATGAAACGCTGTATTAGTGAATAATTTCGTCATCTGGAATATTCTACACTATATAAATAATATAGTACATTCTTAAATATAATTCATTCATGTACTTTTCAATCTGACTGTTTTCGTTTTGATTTTAGCTAATATTTGAAATCATGCTATATAATGAATAGTTGGATGGTATATTTGTTGTAAAAGGCATGGCACAGCAGGCATGGAGTAGCGGTCAAACAAAAGAAAATAGCGGTATGACAAACGAAACTGAATCTTACATCTTTTGTACTGTTATCATTTTAGATTTCTGGCTTAAAACTTGAAAGAAAAATGAACTGGCTGTCACACGTAGAGAAAGTAATTAAAATGGGTTTTATTCGTAAATTGCATTAGATTTGGTAAAAGACATGCTAGATGTATGTATGCATGCATGTAATTTGAGAAGGAATTATGACATAATTAGTCTCACATAACCACAGCTGAGTAAGCAACATATCTGCTTTTTTCAGTCTCTCTCAGTTTTACAATGGTGTTTGTTGGGGTCAAGTTGTTTCCCCATGTATGGAGGAGGTCCTTCACCATTTACCCCCTTGTGTAACCAGCGTATGGTTGAAGTTGTGATGTTTTCCCCTGGAGGGAGGAGATAATTCAATTCCCCCTTTCAGGTACCCGAAAGGGTAAATATTTTGGTCATTGTGATTATTGACTCCTAAGTTAAAGTTCCTGATTCGTTTTCAAGTAAACACTGATAAAAATAAGCAAATCCCAGGTTGTTCGGCATGCAAGGTGTCCACAGTCAAAGCATCCAGCAAGAGAATGTGACCGTTGGAAGAGATATTGTTGTAACTCAGAGACAAAGAGGCAAGCTCAAAGAACGGATGTTACGAGAAATCCCACGTTCAGCTATAAATAAAATTAAAATCAATAAAACGGTAATAAAATATCTGTTTGTACGCCAAACCAATAGTCTGTCTTCTTTTTATATTTTTAAGCCTAAATGTAAAATAGAAACCTTTTCTAGAATGACGAACATTCAACCTAAATTCATTTGTAATTTTCCGTTACTAATCTCCAATTTTAACTTAAGACACCTTAATTGTTAAACAAATTATAAGTTCAATGTCCATGATTTATAAGTTGTACTGAATTGTGTTTTATGCTAAATATGACAATTTAGAAGTTCAATGCTTCTTTTTAGTTTGTTTGACGTAGTACCTGTAAAATTCCATAACGTACAATCTATAATCTTTGTTCTCTAATCCTCAATTTAAAAATGGTAATGTGCATTGACGTAAGCAATCATTGAGCACAAGCTTTTCGTGGTTGCTTCTTCAACTTCATAACATGCCTGCTGCTCTACGCGCACTATGAAGTGGGATATAGCTACCACATATCTCTTGGCGTTAAACTCTGCCCAAGAGTCTCCTTAATTTCCCACTCAAGGTGGAACATTTTCTAATCAAAATTACGGAGAGAAGTCACAAGCCATATTGCTTCACCAAGTGGATTTTATTCATTAATTGACCAAGTCAAACCTCATCTTTTATTACATTTAACCTACTACATTTTTCTCCTTTCAAAACCTCTCATCAGCCAAGCCTCCTCCTGTTATCCGCGGCAAATATTCCTCCAAACTTAACCGACAACCCTCCTTGTGCATTTCCACCCGCACAATATCCTTTCAGTATTAATGTTGAAACTTATAGTTTACCGTAATGCCGTTCCTCACACCTAGCGATAGAGTTGAACAATACTTCATTATCCTTTCGTATTTTGTAGATTTCAAATTTTGTCGGAATATGGAAAGAAATAATGAGAGTATCGCTTCAGAAATGGAAAAGCGATCTTTGTAGTAGAAAATTTGAAACGCGGCACCTGTCACAAAAATTACGGAAATGAACAGCTTTATCCGAAATCGATTCACACACTTTGTAGAAACTGTTGTTGGTATAGACTTGGCTTCTGAAACTTGATGAATTACAGTTGTTAATGATCCATACAACTGAAAGTTTCGGCGGACACGTTTATTGGCTATTACTTAAAGACATCAATATATACAAATTAAATATAACAATTTTACAATGTTGGCGTTTTTTCGTCACAATAAAACCACACTGACTTTCTTTCTTTCACTTCTTTGACTAGAAAACGTGATAAAACATATAACAAATATACGCCTTTTTGAAACATACTGAAAAGATTGTGACCTTTTCAGTTGAAATTGTGTTGCAGTTCAACATGCTCGACTTGTTTGCCTACATACCCAAGTATTCTGTGTATACATATACGTTAATATATGTATGTTAAAATTTCTTTCTCATTCACAAATTATTACTTTATTTGTTAATACATTTTCAGAGCTTAAAACTTGAACAAGGAACCCTTTCTTCAACTCCACAGGTACGTCACATTTCCGCATTTACTAAAAGCGTACCGGGTCCTACCTCTGTTCAATGTGGACAGCACCGGGCCATGGTCAACCTAGAACCTAGAGAAAATGACGCGCGACGTACATTATGTGCTTTAGTAATATGTTTTGTCTTTTGATGTACCTGTTATCCTTGTGAGCTTCAATGTACAAAGGACCAAGTACTTAAATTATAATAAAAACATTTAGTACTCTCATTCCTTCATATGTAAAGTAGGTGGTAAGGTATTCACAAGTAGCAAACGGACGGACATGTAGTAAAGCTAGTTTATAAATAGAATGACCTGAATTGTTTTCAACCTCTTTTCTATATCGCTGTTCCCACTCCATGACATGAAAGACCCTTTTTCTTTTCTACTTAGAAAACAGTACCCGATTGATGTATTAAAAATTGCAACGGACAAAAATTCATCCTGGTTGCCGTCAGGAAAATACTTCCTACACAATACCACACCGAAGCCAAAATATCTTTTTTTAGATGTTTAAACAACTTGTTAGTTTTGGCGTTGGTAGTACATCGTACAGAATAAATTTCATTTCGGTCTCTCATATTCCTCAATATTTGAAATAAATAACTGGAAAAATCTCAACAAATCTTGTTCCAATTAAAATTGTTGATAAAAACACAGACACAATTTTTACTGACCATTAGGGAAAATGTGGAATAAATCCAATTTTGCAGTGTATGAGTTAGCTTCCGTGCTATTCATTTTCCTCTGGATTTCATCGGCGCAAACGGAGCTGATTGGAACGGCAGGAAACGGCACGGAACGGGGCGGAACTGATTGGAACACAATATCAGTTTATGTAAGTCCATTTCATCGCTGGCAAATTAGCTTATAAAACTTTTATGCATGCACATTCCAGTTGGTTATATTACTAAAAATTAATTTTGCGCTCAACTTCTTGTTTCACAGTGCGATGGTGAAAACATTCTGTATTGCTGTTACGTGGTCATGAGCGAAGAGGACGCTGCACCCTATTTTATGGAACATGACCTTAACCTTCATACTTATAATAAGGGCAACAATGTTGGATATAACTGCGCGGAGTACACAGCAGGTCAATTGGGAACATGCGATGAAGCCATAGTTTGCTGCAAAGGACCAACGATGAACTTTTCTAACCACGAATTCGGGTTTCTGTTGAATTGTGTCAAATAATTATGATGTTGTCTTGATATTTTTGGTACATGATTTTTTATTTACACATACCTCATAGTTTTTACTTTTTTAATGATTCATAGTTTTTAAATTGCCTGAGTTATAAACAAATAAATCAATAAGCATGTTCACCGTTAAAAAGTCTCTGAGTTTTATGTTTTGTGTGAAATTGGAACTTCTTTATAGGTATATCAACCTGCCGAATGTTTAATGTCGAAATAGAATAGTTTCATTGAATAACTATTACCATGGTATATCAATTATTTTTGAATTAGTCAAGTCCAATTTATGCCTATTTTTTATGTGTAACAAATTTTCTCCCTTTGAATCTGGAGCGACTTCTTAATGAGTACTGGTCCCAAATAAATATGTAATGGACCGATAGACTAAGGGTCTAAAAATGAATATCATCACAATTAAAGTTGTTGAAATAAAATATCACATTGTGTTTCAAATATAAAGTTGGCAGCAAAACAAATTAAATTCTGTGCATGAACCATACTCTTTATAGAAAAGTTTTATGAATTATTATTGAATGTGCTTAACAATTGGCATTAGCACTCTAACACATGAGTATTATTCTTGTTATATATTTTATAAAATTGTATTACCTATTGACACAACTCTCCAGCTTTACGTCACTTGCGGTCTGGCCTAATTTATTTTTTATATTAATTTTCACCATCGGTCACAATCGTCTCTCGGGGGAAATCAAAGATAAACTGTAACGCTGTATTATATCAATTGGCAACTACGCACATAACAAGCCATAATTTACGGGTTTCTGCATAAACGTTTGCTTGCTATACATTAATGTCACAAATTAGTTTGGTTTATATATAAATCAGTTTTGAATTAACATGGACTGCTTCCAAGGTGAGTTTCTAACTCACCGGAACGTTCTTGAACCAACACGAATATGCTAATTTATTTTCAAAACCAATTGGGTTTTTTAATTACTCTCGGGCAGCAGGTTGGAGTTTTTGATACTGTGGAATTTTCTTCCAAGCGGCTACCTTGGATAGCAGAAGAAGGGTTGTACAGAGCTTAACGTCAACTATTGCTTAATAAGAGATCTCCTTTTAATTAATCTAAACTTTAGTAAATGTGTGATTAATAATTTCTTGTATAAAACTGCATAAATCTATTTGTATTGAGAATGTTATAATTCCTATGTGAATATAATTTCTACCATAGGCGACGGTCTTATGGTGAATTCTAAATTTTGTAAGCACATTTGGCATGTCCACTCGTAAACTTGTTTCGCGTCACAATTAATTCCCGTGCATGGAGACAAAAACGGTGACCGTTTTATGGCCTCCTTATCCCACCCACTGTTCCTGGTATTCCTCGTGCCATTGGGGAAAGCCTTGCTTTCTCTTTCAGAGCAATCAAATCTTCTAAAATGTGTACTCCCATTATCACTCTTATATACCTACTCAGTTCTTTATTTTGTAATGTAGGGTGAAAGTCGCAATCTACCACAGCAAAATGCATACATATATATTATAAAGCAACTGCTTTCTTTTTAGTTCCAATTTTGATTAAAGTTTATCGCCAAGTTGTTCCTCACCGTTTTTATTTTCTACGGTACATGATAAATTTATATTAGCTCCCCAGCATATTTCTTGCACCACATGGGTCCCGACTTTTTACTGCAATTTCAATCGCCCGTTCTGATAAATTTCCGAGCTTTGAGGTCCTCCAATAATGCTAAGTCAGAGTAGAATTCAAAGTGTTATTGTTTCAGAAACTAAATGGTTTATATAAAGTGAGGAAATATGAAATTGGAAATCTACTTGAAAAGTCAGTTTTTGGCATGATTACCCCAAAAATCGGGCAATTCATGAAAGGCATTAAGGTTCTAGTGGGTAGGTGGGACAATTATCTTTGAAGTGAACAGGTGGGATCTACTAATGCAAAAAGCAGAGACAATTTTGCACATGTATTTCCAAGTGATTAGCAAGCGAAATCTTATCTTGGTAAATTGAATCCCCTTCGTGTACTTGCATTTCAATTGTCAATTGTTGCCAAAATACAAAGTTTCTTTGCGAAACGGAAATTAGATGTATGTGTTGCTTCCCGTAAATAATAATGGGTAATCTGCTACCCACAAATATCTGCCTGGTTTATATTCTCAATTTTCTTGCCCGCTTATTTCGCTATTACTGGTGGTTGTGATTTTCCTTTTATTCTGTAATTTCAAACTGTGGAGTAATGACAATTATTATGATGGATTGGTTTACAAAAAAAAAACCTTTTAAATTAGACAAAGTCAACTACGTGGAAAGAAATGTTAATACGATTTTATGGTGACGCATGCCAGCACAAGAATTAGGATCAAATTAATGTAATCGATAAAACGCGTAGCGATAGCGATAGGTAAAAAATTGTTTTATTAAACTTTCACCAATTCCTAAAAACAAAAAAAACGGCAGCTACAAACTTTAGTTGCATAAAACATTGTAATGTATATATTTGTAAAACAATTATAACAAATTATAATCTGTTAAGACTATCCTTGAATTTAATGGTACATTAGTTGAAATTTTTTCCTTCTCACTTAATTATTTGACAATTTAATTCACAAGCTGTGTCTCTTAATATTCATTATCAGTTTGGAATGAAATCAATGTTACATTAATTAGTTTGAGTCAAACCGCTATCTATGAATGTTATGTTATAATATCACACCTCAATAATACCTCACGCAATAAAAGGCATCAAGTAATTTTCAAACTATACAATAAATCTTCAAAAAACGTACTCGTACATTGTTACGTTATATTTAACCTTTTTGTAATTTTGAATTTGCTGACAAGCTGATAGTTTTTTGATACATGAAAATTAAATGCCAGGCTTAAATTTTGTTTTTGCAGATGTTCCCTAGTCGAATTGGGGCTATACTGACTTGAAAACATAAACTGTGATTACAATGAATACAGACTGCTCCTAACAAAGAAGGTTAAATGAATGACGTCAATTTTAATACATGATTCTACTAATTGACTATCTTGTTCACACCAGTTGGCTTTCCGGAGTGGTTTGCATGCGCACAAGGGCGAATAGAACAATAGAATGATCGACGATTACTAGATATTATCATCATGACATGATTTCGCATTCCCTTTTACATTTAGGGGTGCTATTATCTTATTTTTAGTCACTTTTCTACTAATGATATGACATTAATACGCAGGTAGATAATATGAAAATATGAAAAATATATTAATTGAGTTTTAAAAAACGTTCACGAGGATTACATTTCCTTGCATGAGTGTATAAAATATTTCAAATTGTTTTGGACTTTTTATGACAGTGTTATAGGGTGAGTTTTTTTTTCAAATCCCATCTGTCAAACATGGTGGTGCGGACATTGTTCACCTATTAACACTTAATTAAAGTGTTTTCAACGGATATTAAGACAGCCATTTATAACCTGTTTCACAAACATCAAAGACAACCACTATAGTTCTCCATTCTCCACAATCAATTGACGAAGGACAGGATAGTGCATTTTATTTTTTTGCACTAGCTAAATTTCAAATATTACTAATAATTTAAGAAAATGACTTGATCCTAAATATTATCTGATGCACCAAAATAATTGGTTCGGATGCTAACAAAATAAAAAAAAATGCTTGGTTTCCGCTTTCTGATAGGTGACTTTACGCTCCTACGGGTAATTAACCAAAGTCATAGAACCTTGTCATGAAAATTGAATACGAAAAATATCTAACAGTTGGCATTTCTATATAAATAAATCCCAACACTACATAGTCATTACAAATTTGACAAAAGATTAAATCCCACCTTGTAAATAAACTTGTAGCAGTATCTGTAGTAGCACCTACTTTGTTCTGGTGGACGGAACCGGGTAGCGTTGCATACCTTTCTTCTTGTAAAATTGGTTACATCCACCGAAGCCTTCTTTACTGATAAAAAGAGATTGCTTACCGGGTCTCTAATATAAACAAAATTTTAAATATTACTTATTTTTAAAACCTATAATAATCTATTTTATAAAGAAAACATACTTTTTTCCATTTCATTGTTTTATATTCTGGTTATTATATTTTCATGTCCATATCGTGAGGCTGTCCAATATTTAAACTGAAAACAAACAAAAATATGAATATCATATTTATTGTTAGAGCTTAAAGCTAAATTCACTGCACAATATCCACACTTATGGGGAAGAAAGCTGATTACACAAATATTTTAAATTGTTGCTTAAAAGTAAAAAAACTAAAAATTGTGGTTCTTTGGATAATTTAAACATAATAATGCCGCATTGTAAGTACTTACATAATTGCTGTTATGACTAGTTTGCAAACAACTAAAATTTATATCCACGTCCCATTCCATCTTCCCAGTTTACAAAAATAACTCACTGCACAAAAACTTGTTCATATGGAAACGTTATCTTATCACTGGTTGGTTTTATTTTTTGGAATTAATGAATAGTTGACAGCCAACTGTTTAACTTGTTGTTGTGTTGTGTGTTTTACCAATAAACAGTTTCACTCCGAGGCGAAAAAAGCAATGACACTGGTAAATATTTTTACTTCAGCTTCCTTCAAAAATACTCTGCACTTGGAGTGACGTGGCAGAAAATATGACATTGCAAAAACCGGGTACACTAAAAATGTGTGCAGAGAAATGCAAAAGATAGTGGTATGAAGCAAAATGTAAAAAAAAACAAGAATGAGACGAGATGTGAGTTGTGCTACTAAACCACTTTGGTGATAGAAAGGTATACGTAATATAATATACAAAAAGACGGCATACCTGGGGGACCGGACACCTTCCG
>JAHZMV010007217.1:0-26528 GCA_027743765.1 Coecobrya sp. COE2
GATATATGAACGAGCAACTACGCTTCGCTGACTCAGTTTCTTAATAATAATGCATTTTACATGTACATTAGCAATTATGTTATACAGAAAAGAGGAAAATGTACCACAACGTGTTATTCCGCCATTCCACCACCATCACCCCATTCCAGAGCTCATACACCTGAATATGAATTGTTTCTTAATGATACGTTGACAATGAGGGGACAAGCGAGCACAACTAACTGTACAGCAACATTTGTATGTAACAATGTACATTTTTATTCAGCCAAATAGGATCTATAACAGAGAGTTGAAATGCCCATCTAGACAATTTCTACTATTCTCGTCTCAGAAAAGATATTCAAAGTGATCCCCGCTGAATAAACGATGCAATAACAGAAGGATACTATAAACGTCCAGCCAGGAGTAGTGGCCATTAATAAGCGAGAATGGTGAATTATATTGTTATTATTATGACCATTCAGCCTGGACTCTTGACTATTATAACGACGCAATGATAAGCTGACCATCAAGACGGAGATAAAAACATTAAACGGGCAGTGAAGAGCTATTTAATGGGCAAGAAAGAATCTCTCTTGAAGGAGAAGTAGATAGGAAAGGAGGAAAGTATTCAACTAGCCATAATATATCTCCCAATTACCCATTATCGTTATTATTACCTTTCATTGCTATTACAACAACCATCAAGCTAAGCCTGAGGTAATAGATGCTTTTTTTGTGGTAATTCTCATAAAAACGGACTGGGCTCTATCTGAATGAAATGAACTGACAATGTGAGATGCTGTTCTATACGAGCGACAATATTATGGGCATGCGTATAAACTATATTATATCAATGCGTTCTTTAATCTTTTATATCACATGGGCAAAACTTAGTCTCCTTCATGAAACATTCACAAAGCCCATTTTTATATCTGGACATTAAAGGCGGTTTCATTCAGATATGGTATAAAATTATTATAGCCATACATCTTGCAACGCAATGAAAAAACTTGGTTGTACTTACGTATACATAGATATACTAAAACTTCGATCTCTGTTCTTTCGAGTGACCACAGTCTACAAAGTTAACAAAATACATGTTTCTTCCTTGACCGCTTCTACTCGTAGTAACAATGGTACACAGCATTCTAGGTGTATTGCTGTGTAAAAATTTGGAAAAGATAAATATATAAGTATATTTTACAATGAATATGACATGCACTGAAATTCAATTTCAAATGTTCCGCAGATAACAGATCGTAAAAAATTGAGCTATTGAGTTCAATTGACCAACTCCATTCTTCTTACTTTAGACATCGCGTATCACGACATTTCCAGTTATTTCATTCCTCTTTTCTTTATCAACAACGACGTAAAGACAATCAAACATCTTGTTTCTGATAGTGAAGCCATCATTAATGCAATGAAGAATGTGACTATACGTACTACTGTAGATTGAATACTAATGCAATATCTGTGTACACTTGTATGGACATTACATTGGATATCAAACACATTTATACTTTTGGTCGACACTTTTTTTCTCATGATGACGGCCGTGTTAGTAGAACCCGTGACAAACACCCTCGTTTTCTTCATTCACGAACGTATACTCTTACTCTTTGTTAGTTTGTGGCTGCAGCAACTGCAACAACTCTATTGTTTCCTTATCAAGTTTCATGACCAGACACGAAGAGATTGACAGATATTCTCACTCACCTCTTTTCTTGTCTTCTCCCACCTTTGCATTTGTGTGCTTCTCTATTCATAATATTGTTGTGGTCCATAACAATGATGATTGCGACGGCAAGTAGTTCTTATTAAAACAATGAATGGATACAATGTATTTTATGTAGCGTCTTACCTAAAGACACAAAAGCAAACCCTTGATACACCAGCCTTTTTTCATCTCGACTCAACGAGGCATATCCTTTCTGGCAACTTTATGTTTCATCTACAAGGGAAACGAGTAAACCTGGATTCTAGAAAATTCTCGTACCATCTTAGGGCACTACGTGTGAATATTATATAAAGACATAAAAAATGTTCAACCAGTGTTTGAACTTACTTACATAATGATTATAATGCAGCCATGTTACCAAAGAAGAGAAAACGTACAAACCAGTATATTACACGTTAGCTTCAAAAGTAGACGAACAATTAACCACCTATGTATACCATTATAGTTATATTTATGACTGTATCTGCAATTCACTAGCTAAACCCACTTTTCTGTAGAAAATGTGAGTAAAATGAGCAATTGTGCATGTGTGCACTGTGTAATAACAGCATTTTTGAAGCATTTCATCTTATGATAATTACCACCTCCTAGTCTGTGACTACGCCATGACTGGAGCTTATTTCTTTAATCACGTTTTCTTCTGCTCGGCTTTTTCGTTAACTGAAGGAAACAAAGCTGACGCAATGGATGTACGTCTTAGGTAGCATAACATTGTTATATAATTTCTGGAAAACCTTCCACAACTCATCCTTTTAGGTGCATTAAATATAATATATGCCTTTACAAATCTGGATTTATTTATTTTTTGTTCCCTACCTTTTTGGTACATGGATACAACAGAAGAGGCAGGGCCTACGAATTTATGAAGGCATGAATCTTTCTTGGTATTCACAAAAGCCGATATGGCAAAGAAAAGGAAGAAGTAGTAGAAAGAAGATCGTGAAAGTAATGGATCATTGCATGTCAACAGGACCGTTAAACTTGTAATTTAACTTGTTTCTTCTAGGCCTCCACCTTTGTGCTTTTCTTACTTTATTGGTCAAGATTTGTGTACTCATACATATTTGTGTTATCCCTATTTTATGAATCTGTGATTTACTTTCTTTTATTCACAGTTCAGTAATGTCATCTTCTGGAAAACTCAAACATGCTGCATTTAACTTTACATTTAACTTTCCAAAAGGTGTCATGATTTTGTAGCTATTTATATTTATTATTACCTATTTATCAGATTAAAAGTACAACATCGAAAGTTTAAATTGCGTTTTATGAAATTAATAGTTTTTATATTGAATGCCTAAAATAAATACATCAGGATTAAATCACCATCAGGCTCACTAACAATAAGTTGAAAAGAGTTTTTTCTCAAAGGAAAAATAGTTTCAAGATGAAAACCTGACTTTTTAAATAGATTAGATGTAGGAGCCACAGTCCACAGTACAAAGACGACGTATGGATGAGCTGATATCCTTACCCACCTATTTTGTTCATTTTAAGATACCGAACCGATGTAACTAACAAAGGCGGATACCTACTAGACATGCGTAAATAAATGCACTTCCCATATTAACTGGGAGTATTATTCCTTCACCGAGGCAGTTACCATCATCTAAAACTTGCCACATCTGTGTGAAACGATGTACTCAGCAAACATTGATGATTATAATAACGATGATGTTGCATTGCCATAATATACACTGTAGAATATACAAAAACGTGAGCACGAAATAGAGTGCAGTCTTTCCTAAGCCAATACAATGTTCAGCCAAGATAGGGGAAGACTGCTGCGTGCATAATATTCGTTTGCTGACAAGGAAAATAATCCTTATCCGTTTTCACGTTCATCCAGCCAGTCATGGTCCATAAAATTTGCTTATTTTCAAAAGAAAATCAGCCAGATACCCTAATTCCATCAGATGGATGCCATTCTAATGGAAATTCAATGGCTCAAATGTCATCTCCTCGTCAATTCATTCAAGTGCATGGGAGAACATTACACGCTACAAAATAGGGGATACTGCACCACGAATGTATGCAGTAGACACATTGCACTCGCATTATTTATTCGTGGTAATATATACCTAGTTTCATGAATCATTACCCAACCAAAGTATAAAGCAGAGGTTGAAACAAATAGATATGCTGAAAAAATTTTAGACCAAAATTTAACTTACAGGCATAATGCACACATAAAAAGTGTTGGGATTTCAATGTTTTATTGTAAAGTAATTTATTTTCATGGTAGAAAAGCATGAGTTGTACGAAAGCAACTATATTTTCTGTACTCATAGACGGACCTTCACTTTTTCCCTACAATATGATGACTTCTTAATATTCCAATGAATCAGAATTTATCGTCAACTTTTCTCCGTATTGCGTGATACACCTTGCTCTGAAGTTCATTACCGTATTATTTTCACTTTCCTTTCGATCTGCTAGCACGCAAAGTTCCCTAAGGTATTTCATCCGAAACGCTATTTATAACCGTGAAACTGATAATAAAACGTAGAAAATTATGGGTATAACAATCTTGTTGGAAATGTTGGAATGCGAACATCGATATATGAATGCATGCATTTGCGTGAATTTTATCTCGACGAATGTAGATATGCATTACGATGTGCTTACATTATTATCTCATCGTGTATACATATATGTATATTCATGATGGGATGTTCACCTATTATGTATAATCATTCTATTTGTATTTATAATTATAAGCTCTATATTAGTGGATAGTGGATGCATATGAGGGAAATAAAATTAAAACTTACGCATACTAAATAATAAAAATATCACTAGAGCTAGTATTATTATTGCATTTGGATTTTGACTCTAATGAAAATGTTTGTATGTATGCAGTTAACAGGACAGAGATGCAGATTTATATTGGGAGAATGAAGAACGAATCACATTAGTTTGAATAATATTCCTGGAAACTGGTGATGCACGCTCAGGTGACTGGTGAGCAGGATACCTGAAGTTCTACATGCGTCCAGTAGCAAATTTGTATAAATGATAATGATACTATATCCTCCCAGCAACTTGTCAATTACCTATAGTAGCCTCCTTTAGTCAGTATTTAATTGTACTAGGTAAGGATTTCTATTTATTCATTTTATTCTTTGTTATATGGTTTATATTTATATGTTGTGTAAAGGAGACAGTAGAGGAGGAGCAATACGAGAAAATAATTTATGACTTGTACGAGACATGAGTTGTTTGAAGCATTTCTCCACAAAGTGTACGCTTGCATTTCATTTGCCTTGTCCAATCCACACACACCATATTAAATAGACAACCACTTATTGTCCTCCTATCAAAATGCCCTCAAATAATTCTTTACCTAAGAGTATTGGAGGTTCATATATTATGCAGATGCACGAATTTCATTGAATTTTACTTTTGTTTTTACCTTTGAGAGTACATGCTTTGAAGTTTTTCCCGTTCCAATTGAATAAATCGGATGTACATTTTAAATTTTACAATTACTTATCAAATAGACTGTGTACTATTTACAATTGCAGCTAATTCATGGGAATATGTCATTTCCTTTCCATCTAACCTGGTTAGTGTTGTAAATGTTGTGCCTCAAAACCAAATATGTATCCAATAAGGAATATCGGTTTCAATTAGAGAGATAACTTGAAAAACTTGGGAAAATGGAATGATTCAGATTTATGTATGTGTGAGTAACAACTTGTACAATGAACCAAGAAGTATATTTACCAAGAATTTTTCGAAAGTTCATATTTATGTCATTTTGCTTCATTTATCTCTGCCTACAAAAACTGATACCTTGATGTTGAATAGTAACCTGCAGGCTGCAGCCACTCATATCAATTACATACCTAATAAGTATATATAATATATGTAGCCATGTGTGTACATAATAGTTTGTCCACGCATATTCTATACCTTTTATTGTGTATTGCGTGTAAATAATAATTTATAAATTCAATGTGTTATGAACGCATTCTTCACGACTTTTAATGACTAGATTGAGAAATGCTTATAAAAATTTGATAACAATATTTTTTTACTTTCATGCTACGCTACCCGGATAAGCAGCAATATCTGATTCTGATTATAATCAGAACGTTATCGAACGAGTAAGTTTTGGCTTACTTAGCTTTTTATACTTTACTTTTAATATAGTCATTCACTTTAGCCTCATATAAGTGTACTATTGTACATCACAAAATATTAAAAATATATTTTTTAATTTGGTTCGTGGCACCACAGCAATGTTCCATTTCTTGATGCATGCCTGTGTAAGGTAGTTTGTGGATATGCCTATACTAGTGAGGCCAGCAACACATACATATATTGTATATTATCAATGTTCACCCTACATATGACAGGGAAATAAGGAAATAAAATGCTTTCTACATGTTATATGATTCATAAATTTGACTTTTTATACATATTTTATGATGCGGACTAATTGTTCATTAGTAAAATTTTATGATATTGCTGCACACTACATATGGCATATCGCTTTCATCATCCTGAGGTCTTATGGAAATGGAAATGCACCATGACTAGTAAAATTAGTATAAGGAATGTTCATATAATAATTTAGGTATTTGTAAGTCATTTGAAACCACCAGAAAAAGTTTACGTTCCATTCTCCGCCGCTTAGGTAGATTAGTAGTGAAATTAAGGAAATATACAATATGTTATATAATTTTATAGTTGAGCAATTACCATTTGCAGTATACTAAAACGCAGTTCTAGAAGCAGAATATAACTATAGTTCGTTGTAAACGAAAGAATTGCAGGTTACGACTGGTAATTCAGACGTATTTAGGTATAAAAAATTGAAGAGATTGTTGGTTGTAGATTTTAGGGTTAAATAGCATTTTAGTTATTCCATAGGCAAAATATTTCAATGATGCGGTAAAACTTTTAAAATTATAATAGGCCATTTTATGAACCAGTCTGAATTCGAACTAGTTAATCGCAATTCTGCTTAAAATTGTGCTTACGAGCCTAAAATCATTTGAATTGGTTACTAAAGATTTGCAAATGAACTTTCACTCTGTCCGAAAATTCCACCACCTTTCTAATTAAATATTTTTAAATGGCGGTGGTGATACAATATCATTTTGTTATCTCTGGAAATGTTCATCACAAGTGGCGTGTATTTTAATATAAAAATCTGTTATTTGGATGCACATGTAACCCAAAGTAAGTAATTTCATTACTACGAATATAAAAACTTTTTACACGACCCACTTATTTGTGAGAAGTGGTGGTGATAGTGGCATAGTAGTAGCTGCACTGTGTCGGTAAAAAAGTTAAAAACTTTTCTATGTACAAAATAAAATGAATGAAATGAGTGAGTTGTGAGCTTAGATTTTGGTCTCTAAAGTACTGTTTTCCTTCTAGATGAGAATGCTGTTATGAGCAATAAATTGAAGTTTATTTTGCTATTTTATTACCATATACCAACGTATGCCTGCACAGATAAATGGATATAAGTGGTGGAAAATGAGGGGAGAAAGGAGAGGAAAGGCAATTTTAAAACCGTATAGTAAATTACACAAACATGCATATGCACAGTATCTACATCGTTTTCATATCCAATTTATATAGCTATACGTGCTTATGTATCATCTCATCAAAACCACGTCAAGTCGACGTTTTCATTTGCATCTTTCTTCCTTGAATACAAGAATGAACCCCTTCATAGATAGGCAGCATTAAAATGTACAACACAAGCAGGAGCAACTGTTCCTGGAATTGTAAAAATATTACATGTAACAGTTTAAACTGGTACTTCCTTGAGAGAAAATTAGATAATTTAATTAAGGGAGCTTGTTTGAAAACTGGAACAGACTATTTTTTATCTCAAGGGCAATGAAATGATAAAAATGGAAATATAATATTATACAGCAACAAATATATCAAGACATGTACTCTTAAACATTTTGAATAAGAGATTTGGGTTTTATGAAATCAAAACAGGATAATCAAATCACATTTAGAGTACATTCTATTTTAACAGCATATATATCAAAAGTTACCATTCAATTCTACAATGTTTGCATTGATGACGAAATTAAATCCGTAATAGAAAATTTTATGTCTGTACTTAATGAAAATTAAAATCGAAATTCTATAATAACGTTATAGGATACTGTTGTTTTTTTACCAGCACAATAACTATATTTAGAGTGTGAACCAATGTTTGGAATATATCCTGATCGCCATTATCATGACAAAGATATATACACTCTTCTGATATGAGCATCAACCTTGTAAGTTTAGTGATTCTCTGAGGGAGGATTCTCCCGAATGTAAGTGAATGCACATAGAGTATGTATAGAGTATACACATGGTGATATAAATATATAAAGAAAAAGTCACCTCCTTGCATAATCATAATAATCAATGTCATGATTGCATTGTATACACCAGCGCAATGAAACATGTGACTGAGTTGACAATGAGTAAAGGAACAGAAGAATGCTTCTTATCCATCGTTCTTATGAGATGAGTACGAACTCGTAGACTTAGGACCCCTGGGCTTGAAGTACCACATCTAGTGTGTCAGATTCACATAAATTACACTGAAAAGAATCTTTTGAAAAAAGCAAAATGTATACATTTGTAAGCTTGTGCACTATGTATCCACCCGGCTAAAGTGATGATGATGACTATGCTCTTACACTGTTGTTTGTAAGGTAAGCAAGCACAACGACGAATCCATCTCTGAATCTGGCTCAACAGTAATGGCTCTCCATGAGAAACCGTACAAGCCATTAAGTATGTCGTTTTACTTGTGTTCAAGCTTTAGGGAAACTATTATCGAAATACTTCATGGTATACTCATATTGTAAAGTTATAAACATCCTTTTTTAAGAAAAAAGGAGAAACGACAAGTAAAAAAGATATGACTAATAATAACACAATGAAAACTACACTATAGGGCATAAGGGTCTTATCTCTACATTGTCAGCCAGGCCAATCCCCCGACCTTGTGGTATTTTTAACTATAAAAGCATTACTCCAAAGGAAAAAAGAAAGAGGAGTCGTTCGATGCGAAAATATTCATACACATTTATCACATTTTATGAAATTCCTTCCTTCAGGCTTTTCCAAGCAGAGAATTGTCCCCTTTTGTGTACATACCGGGACAAGTATTTCGTGATTAAAGCTGCTTATTGCAAGATCCTGCTCCATACTCCAAACACCGTCGTTTGCTTGGTAGCTGAAGTATTCAAAAAATGAAGGAGGATAATAAAAATACTCAAAATGCGTATTTTAAACGAACTATACAAGTAATCACGAGGATGTAGGGGAACGGAATATAACGTCCTTAAGACTGTGACTGTAAACATGCAACGCAACGAGCGACAGTATGTATTCCAAAAAATTACGGCACATATACGGTCGATAAAAGAAATCTGGAATTGGCAGTTTTAAATTCTTTGCACTCGATCAAGTGATATGAGCCACTTGGGAGAAACTCCCAATAACGATTTTCTTTCTTTTACTGACTTTGCTGTGAGTATCATGCTGTATTACTATGCACTAGATTGCTTCCATTTCAAGTTTCCTTCAGATTCAAACTCTACCACCACAACGCACAAATAATAAGGAATGAGAAAACCCTCACACCACATTTTCCAGCGGCATAATGTACACTTTGAACACTAATCCAAAATAAGCAGATGGTCCTAATGCATAAGTATCTTCCTCCTTTCTTCTATATTATCTTTCAAGGGATATGATATGATGGGTAGGAATTGGTTCAACTCTTGTGCTCATTCAAACCAAGGTAAATGCCTATGATGTCTCCCTTTCTCTACCTATCTCCATAAAGTGACATTCTCCCCCGTTTTTTCATCTACGTATCTACTAGGAAGATAATCTATTTATGCACGGATATCCATCCATAATCAGACTCAGGTAACCGAAATATTCTTTACCATCTGCCGATATGCCGGGAGAAAATTAATTCACGACCGACACGGAACATCTATATGCAGCTGTCTTGGGTGTCTTACTGTGCCCCAAACAAAACATTCCGGTCTTAAAGAAATCGAAAGATTCTGGATGCCTGACAATTACATGCAGTAAGGAATAGACCTGCTCATTTCACAGTGAGATTTTCGTAATGTACTTTCTTACCGAGAAAATCTCCATTTCTGTAAACCCTTTCCCTGGAGCTGTTGAAATGAGCATCA
The DNA here is from genome assembly GCA_027743765.1 of Coecobrya sp. COE2. Classification (NCBI taxonomy): domain Eukaryota; kingdom Metazoa; phylum Arthropoda; class Collembola; order Entomobryomorpha; family Entomobryidae; genus Coecobrya; species Coecobrya sp. COE2. The sequence goes on from JAHZMV010007217.1 coordinate 9,922, forward strand.
CCATATGAAGTACTGCCAATAACACATAAAACTAGCTACATGTGCGCCGTGCACGTTAAAGAAAATTGTATCTGTGCACATTGAGTGCATGCTCCGTGTAAAGCGAACGTTAGTTGTGACCTGGAAAAGGAGCGATTAGTTTTGAAGGTAAAAGAAGCACAGTAGTTAAGAAATCTCTTCATATAACTAAAATGCTGTCGTTTACGTTATCTCAAAATGGTTATACAACCGTCATTGTGACAAAATAACTTAACTAACTAGAACTGGAAGCAGTCTTTATATTAACAATATATGAATTGTTCCTGTGATAAGAAAATCACTGTTAAATATGGATGGACACTTAGCTAAGGTACTTACATGCGAACTTAGTAGATATTTTTGATTCATATTTATTTGTCAAGTGCAGTTGTTGTAATAATGAGACAGTACTCGAGTGTTCTTTCAGCATTTGCTACAATGGTTGAAGCCAATTTTAGATGATGGCAGCTTATTCATTTCGGAAACAAAACAGATCGGAAAGCGAATGTAAAAAATAAATAAATGTATAAAGGGCAACCACTCCAACTAACAACTGCTACCCTCTACAGTACAATAAAGGATCAGACTTTATTGTACATATAAGAATGAGGAAATGGGCTACATTACATGCATTGAAATAAGGCGTTTATCATAAGGCCAAAATGCTACTCCCTCCTTAATAAAAATCCATCCATTCCTGTCGATCCTTTTACTTGTTTTTCCCATTTTTGAAATAAGAGGATCTTTTCTTAACCCTCTACGCCTTTCTCTAGTAACCATTTCTAACTGCAACATTGTCGTTCAACTCAAAGTCATTTTCATCTGTATGGAGCACATGAATCGAGCATGAGACATTTTCTATGCCAACTTCAGTTATTCACCATGTCTTAGCAAAAAAAGCAAATATAGTTTTGTATATGTACCGTTATGTGTTTTTTGCCGAAATGAAACATTCCAAAGGAACATTTTCTGCATTCCATTATTTGCCTTTCTTTTCTTTTTTCGCCATTTTGACTATGAGTGTGTGTACTTTCTCCAAGCCATTTCTTCAATTTCTAAAATGACAATGGTAGCACAATACACTACCGCTTCTAGTGAATATTACCATTCAACTGCACCGTGTAGAGTAGATATATCTATCATAACATAACATTACAATAGTGAATATGTGGCCACCACGGTTACTGGAATACTTGGAGAATACTGTATGAACCTGTACACTTTGTTATAACTATGTATCCATAAGTGCACTGGCATTTCCACTGGTGTCATTTGAGATTGAGAGACAAGCACGAACTCCCGATTCCCGATCCACTTAACCATTTCCCAAATGACTGTTACCGTATTACCTCACTCCTATATACATCCAACTCCACATGTTGTATGCACTGGATTCATATATATGTATGTATGTATATTACCTTAAACCAGTACTCTTTCTCTCTCTCTCTTCCTATACATAAAGTTGAGTCTCTTCTGTAACAACAGACATTTTCTTCTGCTTGATACTCACATGGCAAAGTAAACCAAGTGAGGAGAGAGTCAGTTGTAGTTGCAGTAAAAGTAATGCTTTTCCTGATTGCGAGTGAGTATATTATGTTCACGTACATCACGTTACCAATGTACGTGTTGTATTATGCATACCACCACCACTCTAAATTTTTATAGATTTCCCATGCATTTCCTACCATAAACGTATATCCATATTGCACATAAAGTGTATCATTCAAATTTTCGGAAGAAAAGGATGTGCGCACGGAACACGTTCAGAAAAGATATTAATGCGAGATGTTTTATTAAGAAAACTTTTCAAAGTTGATAGTGTCCCTTTTGAAAATGTAATGATCAATATTTATTTAGAAAAAAGAAAGGATCGAGTCACGGACTTCTTTACAATAGCCGTTGAGCAGCCCAAGAGGAAACAGTACTGTAATAATATGATACTGCCGCTCATAGAGCACAAACTGCAATATCCATAGTCATTAGAATTTACATTGGTGTGTTGTAAGAGATGATGGGATGGGATAGTTGAAGATGGGACATGGGTGGCTTGAGTCATGCTCACGCACAGGCCCATTCCATGTCTTTTTATCTCGCATTGATGCTCGTTCCTAGCTCCCACTGACTACTACGACAAGTACGAAGGAATATCGTGTTTCCGAGAAACGACAAAATTTCAGTTTTAGCTTTCACAAGCAGAGCGGCGCACTGGGTGGGTGGTGTGACTGTAATATCTGGATATATAGTACCACTTTATACCGTGTTACGTTTTTTATTCATCTCGTCGTTCCACGAATGTACGAAACACAGTCACTAGCAGGATTCAGAGAAACTATACAGACTTTAGCAGTTTCCGTGAGACAATATAAAGAGCGACAATAGGCACTCTGATGAGAAGGAAAATGAGTGCGGGAATGAATGCAGAGTGAAATGAAAAGCACGACAATAGTATAATTTAATGGGAGGATCAGTTCACTTGCTGTGGAATTGCACGTTCTCTAATACGACTTTTATAAACATACTTATATATCCAGTTTATCGACATGGGTGCTTGCACGTCGGTGTACATCTACACTATGGAATACATTTTCATGCCATTTTATATTATTAAATGTACCGTATATTACCAAAAATGGTATTAAGACTATGGCATATATCATTGTGTGGCTGGGCTAATAACAAACACGAAAATATCCGTATAATATACTGGTATTATAAGTTCCACTACTCACTTTCCCTTCTTTCTCTCTATCTCCTTTTGTCCAAATTATTTCAAAATGAAAATCTGACATCAAAAACGCATAGAAATGGGCTCATTTTTCGTCCCCTTATCTTTTCATTGTTTTCATTTCGCAGTTTAAACTCGACTGTTGTAATAACAAACGCTGACGAAAGACCGAGAGAAGAATAGAACTCTTCCAAAAAATAGTTGGTTAGTATGTACCTACCAACATTTCTGAATAAACAAATACCCAATGTTCCATAATATGCGTCTTACTTTCTACGCTTATCTAAACAAAACATTTGTGTTTAATCCTATACAAAAAGAGCAAACAATTTAAGAGAAATAGTAAAAGTATAAAATAGCATTGATTTCATACAGGAGCTATCATTGTTTTCTTGCACCTTTACGCTTTTAGCCCTTATCCATCAAACCGCAACTGAAAACATTGTTTTATCTTTTTTATAAACCTTTTTTATTAAGCATCTTCTATAGTATGTTCGTACATCATGATATGCAGTATAAAGAAGAGGGCAGGTATTATATGTCTTTACTGTCGTGTAAAAACGCAAAGATGATATACGAAACCTCGTCAGAACAAACACAAAAATAAAAAAGAAATGAAAACCGTGTAAATATACACATACATGTGCCGTAAAATGAAAACTAAAATCATAACCACATTTTTCACAGTGCTGTTCATGCGTGCTCAAATGGTACACACGACGATTTTTAAAGATGAACCTGAAGTGCACGTTGTCTTGCCTCGGAACTCATGCAATGCGATATGAGCTCGTCATCCGAATCGCACATTTCTTGCTATCAACCAAGACCTCTAAACGTTTTCTAGCTGCCATATTATATAAATGCTCATGAATTCCATGCAACTAGGCTGCATAAAATAAAATAAAAAAAACTCCTGATCCTATTTGCAATCCAGTTACATGGCATATAATATGGTAATTTCTCTAGTAGCTTATCATGTGTCTTCTTCCTGCCATGCATGCGCATTGCGAGTTTTTAGTGTACCAAAAGAGGCAGTAAATATATCATGCATGTGCTCTTCCTCAACAATATAAGGCAACATTGGGAGTCATTCGTGGATATAATAAAATGCATGTAGAATTCCAGAGAAAAAATACTTTCTTCAACATCACCAGTTCTTTCTCCACATATCTCTTTCTTCTTGTTCGGCTTTGTGCCAAATGACAGCCATGAGGATAAAATTTATGTTGGAGGCAATATAAAAATCCGCATAAGATGAAAACTGGTAATACATTGAAGCTCGTATATTGAACCATTATGTGAAAATAAATCGTATGGCACAATTGACACAAACAGCTCCTAAACAATGACGTGTAGAAATAAGTTATAAAATATGAAACTCAAGTTTTAACCGAGGTACTACAACATATATGCCATTCAGTCACTAACAGAGCCAATGATTTACCCACCTAATTATAATTTCCTTTCATTAAATCTTGAGGAGACACTTTGAGCAATCATGATTAAGATATCAAAATATGTATATATGTACACATTATATATTTCGGCAACGTACAACAAAGCTGAATGCGAACTAAATTGTTTAAGAACCCATTGTTTTAGGATTTTTTACAAACCAGCCGTGTGTCCTCATCCTGTGCCGTTTTCTTGACGTCCGACATCGGCTTATCAATCAACTCAACAGCTTAATTATGTTTAGGGAAAAGTTAAGTACAATACAATCGAAAATGTAAAAGGAAAAAGATGTTAAGCTGACAGGATGTTTCATTTTGTGTTATGATATAGTCAAACTGTTCATGAAAACGTATGCTAGGGAGAAAATTGAGATATAAAATTGTAGGTGTGATGATGATAATTGTGACCGTCAGAACGAGCAGTCATTTCATAAAGCATTGTATCGCTTTATCATTCTTTTATCTTTGTTCGTTCATAAGTATTATAACGGAAAGTTGAATCTGTAAACAAAAAATGTGGAAAATTAATAGACAACTCCTGTTTACGAAATTGCCTAGTTCTGGTGTAACTGTATTTATGATTTTATGTTTTTATAAGTATCTTGTCAAGCTGTCAACCAACAGATGCGGCTATAGTTAAAACAAAACATGTCATGTCTACCTGGACCCACTTAGTTGGTGGAGGAAAACAATAACTAAGAAATACGAACATAATATCATTAGAATAGTTGGATACTACTCTTCTGTTGAATAGGCTCGTTACTCACGTTTGTTAACGTTCTTATCTTTTCTTGGCTGACTAAAGACTGTTGGTCGGAGAGTTAGTGCATTAAGATAAACAGCAGGGATTCTCATCAATATGATCATAATAATAATACCTGTGTACCATGACTATTATAAAGAAACCACTTCAAGATGGAGATATGTTGTGTACCAGCAGAAACAAACACAACTTCATAAACGATGCTGCTAACGCATTTAATCAATTACATTTTTATTACTAGAATATAGCAGTGTAACAAATATTGTTATAAATCGTTTACATGTTTCCCACAACTACAGGGGGACGGACGGACAAACCTACTGACATTTAAAAATATGCTAGTGTATAATTGAATAACACCAGACTGACAGTTTATTGAAATAAAGTTAAATCGATTTTCTATTTCAACCAGTAAAGCCTAACTACCACAGTCACCTGCGTATATGTGCATAATATTTTATAAAATCTCTGTGTTTTCATTTTCTTTTTAAATATTCCATTTTGAAACAACAAAATTTCGTGTGTGCAAACTGAGAGCTCATTTCATTGTCATTAATGCGCCAAGGTGAAACCGTTGCCGTCATCACATCAATCCCCACACGATGGCTTCGGTGTTCTTTTTCCAAGAGTATATTAACTCCTATATTATAGGTATATATAAACCCATTGTCAGGTACACGTTCAACATTTTATTTTTTTGTTTAAAAACTTAATATCGCTGGCTTAAATTAAGACATAACTCTCTTTTGTGTGGTGTACACACGAAATTCTAATCTCATCATCATTATTTTATTATTATATGGTTTTCTCTTATTCCATCTTGGGTTGCTCATACAATATCTTTACCAATGTAGTAATAATAATACACTGGAAGGTTAATAGCTGTAATATAGCAGCATGTTGTCTACTAAAATATACATACTTGTACTGTACCCTCATGACATTGCTTTCGGAATGAAATATTTTTATGTGTATACATATACGCATTGTACACGTAGTTTTAAAGGGCACACAAATACAAAATGGGAGTAATAATAAGCAGCTTATTACATGCAAGTCCTCACCTAAAAAGTCTATTGTCGTATGTAGCTGCTGTGGTGCTTTGCTGCTGCTCCCTCTCCAATTTCCACTCCATGACAGAGTATTACGCAACAGAAAACAAGCCCATATCGCCATTCTCGCTCGTATGTACAGAACCCAAACGAGAAGAACAAATATTCCAGAACGAGCAGAGTCCTGTCACTTTCGGCAATTTCACAAAAAATATGACGTTTTAGTAGAGAAAAGTGTACATTACGTTTGTTCTGTTCATACGAATCCACATAACTATTGGGCTTATCCCCTTGACTGTCGGCACGAAAGACTGCCCTGCCGCGGCGAGACAATAAACATAAAGCACGAGAATAATACGACCTATTTCATACAATGTATATGTACCTACATTTACGAACACACGGTTTCATTGAGAATATTCTTCCATTTCTTATAGGTTATGCCTTCATTTCCCATACTGGCAATAAATTAGCATGTAAGGCTAATTCCTGTCGTTCGGTAATGTTGACTATTTCTTCCTTTTCTCGAGGAAAACGGGGTACACAAGATATTTTCGAGTTTGGAAACTAGTCGTTATACTTTATTCACTAGTGCATTATATTACAGATAATGCTAGCACGTACCAGTAAAGCCTGCCTACATATAAAACCCTTCACAATGGAGAATTATGATCCCTGAATCTTGACATTATCTTCAACTAGATAAGCTATACTTACTAACTTCCACATTTTCACAGGCTTGTGCGAGGACATGACAATAATCTGGGAAGATGCGGTATTGCAAGAAAATACATTTGGTTTGGAAATGGGAACGAATGGCTCGATAAGCAAATTTGTATCCTAAATAGATAAATTGAACTTTACTTTGAACCTCTTCTTTGTACTTTGGCCTTCAGTCAATGATTAGCATTGAAGTGTTATGCATTATAAAAACCAAGGGTTTAAAAAACCTTTACTTGATCTTCTTCTAGGGTGTTTAATTAAATACGTAAGACCGCGAAAACCTCTTTGACTCCTTGAAATGGGTTACGGACTACACTCATAAATATTGTGGTGGGTTGTCTGGAAATGAAGTGGACGGGACTTACGATCCCTCCACATTTCTATTATTAGTTTTCTTTTTTTACTTTTAGTAATATTATTGTTATTTTGAAGGTTGAAAGTTAGGGAAGCAGATATTTTTGGAGCAGCAGAAGAATAGGAAAAAAAGTTAGAAGATATTAGAAGAATTACAGTCATAATGCTTTAGATATTGTGCGTAGTAGTAGTAGCAGCAGTAGTAGTAGACAGATAGGAGAGGAGGCAGTGGAGAGAGATAGATATAAAACTCACGCTTCGCAGCATCCCCTGTAATAATAGAGCCATATGTTACCATCACTAATGATATTTCCAAGCAATAGCAAAGAACCATCTTTCTACCACCACCGGAGAATGTATCATACTGACATACACGTCGAGACATTCGGTTGCTGTAAATATAGAATATGTATATGAAATTCCCTGAAAACATTACATTGTCTTATATTACACTTTCCCATAATATTATGCCGGTTTTGGAATCTTTAGGACTTCCTACGTCAAACTGAGCAGACAAAGCTCAATACAGTTTCATAAAAAATACCATCAAAAATATGCTGCCGTCATTTAGTCTAGCGACTGCTTTGAAATTATTTCTACGAGCATAACTCACATATCCTATGCAGTTCCCTATACAATTTCCATTGCTATTTCACTCCACCTTGTCTTTCCAATTTAAAATGAACATTTATGTATGACATTCAGATGAACAGTGAACATGGATTTCATTCCAATACTTACAACATGATGACAAATGTGGACTGTTACACAATGTGGACTTTTAGAGAGTCGGGAGCATTATGGATGATGGGAGTGCACGCACACTTTTGCAGTAATGTCATTATGAATGCCGACATATGGACCAAATTATTCACATACAGTCATCCATGACGAGACAACTTGGAGGCAGCCCGAACATTTTGTAACCCCACCTTATAGTTGGAAACTATAGATTTTCAAGCATTTTCATGCACTCACTTAATGCTTGAATTGCTACTCTCAAAATTTAAATGAAAAGTGAATAAGTGGATATGAAATGATCATTCTAATAAATGTAGTCTGCTATAGAAACCATGTGCCTAGTAATTAACAATGTGTTTCTTAATTCGACAACGTTAATATGGTAGCCATTATATTTACATCGCGAGAGCAGTATAGCATGTTATATATGTATAGTGTCTATAGTTAGCAGCAAAGTCGGTTAACTTTTCCTTATTCACGACACTCCTGGATGCAAATGGCTTCTCTAAGAACGTCAATGACCTCGATTTCGAATACATGTTAGAGCACTTCTGTGTCTATTAGCCAGAGAATGAACCAAGTGGAATGTTAAGAAGGAGCATAATATAGAACTGTATGCTTATGTGTATGTTGTGCCCTCATTTATTCTCATCATAATAAGTCCCCAGCTCACACTCATAATAATCATCATGAAGCATGGTAATGGCGCTTGAAAAGAACAGAGAAATTGCCTAATATTCAAAGTTTAATCATGGCAGATCCAGAAAATCATCATCATCTAAATATACAACATTTTATACATATTTATAGTACCTCTAATAGAATATTTCTTTTTATGTTTGTACCTAGCTATATCGCAGTTATTCCAGCAATTCGTTTTTGGCAAAGCTCCTTTATTACAGCTGCCATTACTATTATTACTTCCATTACTTTTCTTCTACTCTCACTTTTTTCTCTTCCTTTCCCGGTTTTCCTTGATTTCCTTTCGCTCATTTCTGATATGAATGCATGCACATGTACATATAGATAGACATACGTACAGATAGAGCAACACAGTTTTAGACGCTATTTCTTATAGGAAATTGATGTAACGGACATAATGAGAGAAGTTAAAGAACAGTGAGAGAATAGAAGCAGTTTGTATTTAGATACGTTACATGCCCGTAAAAAAGAGAAGAGGAAATGGTGCGCTAGTTTTCTCCAATTTTCCAATGTTTCCAGCCAGTTTGGCCAAAGTCAATTGAAGATCATCATGGTCATGATCATTGAATGTGATGAAGAGGCTCGTTTTTCCTGCTTACTGCTCAGTTCAAAGTTGTACTGATACATATACCATCATCATTGCTTACCTCGTAGAAAATAGTACGCGGTAACTATCTTCATCTTACAGTGACTACTTTCATTCTGAAAACGAACCAACGGATAATGTGAAATGTGCTGTATATATAGTATTTTTGGCAATGCAATGGAAAATAGTTGCTTTTGCCATTACGAATATAGCTTCTATGGCCATATAAATATATATTCTTGCACACACTGATACACACTACTGCTGCTCCTCTACTACCCATTCATAGAAAATAATGTATTAGGCATGAGTTTGCAATTCTTGTCCGGATAAATTTCCTCGTCTAAAAGTATAATCTACCTTTCTGGAACAGCCGTAAGCTATGTGTGTAGTGGCAGCCATTGGAAGAAAACGCATTTTCTACTTCTACTTTTCTTTTCAAAATGCCACTTGCAGACTACACTTGTAACGATTACTGCCGTGAACATTTTCCTCTTACTACTTCAACTACTACTTTCCAATCTCTCACAAAAAGTCGTTTTCCATGTGTATTGTGTACATACATAAAACGTATAACAGCCTTAAACTACGTTGTTCTGTACCAGAAAAAAGCTGTGCTGGAGCCGTTCTTGAGAAAAAAGAGAAAATGAAATTTAGTTTTCCTTCTAAGTGGGAATGGGCCAAGTTAGAGTAACTTTGAATGGTTTATATATTATTATACCCACCTTGCACCAGCCCTTCTGCTATTGCTTACCACCACGCTCGTCACAGGCTCATAGTGGCTGCTGTAAGTTGGTGAAGGAAAAAAGAGAGAAAATGTTGTAACATGAGAGATATCTTACGTGCACATGGATGATGGCGAATCGCGTCATTTCCACGCTGCTTCTTGAAGCTGAAGAAACTGCTCAAGTACTACTATTTTCTTACTGCTGATATATGTATTTGTTAGAATGGGAATGGCGATGGATAAAAGTAGTCGTCGTGGAATGAATATCTACAGCAGTAGTAGTGGTAGTAGCCTCATGGAATAGTAGTCACTAGTATTATTATGGGCAATATAGAAAGCTATAGAGAAAGAGGAAAAGTACAGCAAGTTGCACATATAAACAGTTAGATTTCTCTCTGCTTTTCCCTTTAACTTTCTTATTCAACCATTTTCACTAAAGCTCTTTTCTTGAGCCATTACATTGGCTTTTTGGATCAGTCAGACCAACTTATTCTCTTTTTCTTCTTTCTCTGTCTCTCCTTTTCCCTTGCTGACTGAGAGTATGTGTGTGTGAAAAGAAAACGAGGGAAAAGTAACTCGTATAGCAAATGGAAAATGGTTGGAGACTCCCATTCAGAATGGGTCTAGGGATTGCCTTTCTTCCTGTTCGATTTTCGATTTATCAGCATATTAAGACTACTACTACTTCTTTTCTTACTATTTGTTCTATAACGACTATGCTACCATTACTATTGCTTTCATGCCTCTCCCAGTAGATACTAACGCTGCCTTCCCTTCGATTCTACAAACTACTTTCCTATTTTTTCTTCTCCTCTCCTTACATCCTCACATAACAAATATATATGACTATTAACTATAAACTCTGTGTAGTCTCTTTATACTCCTAAACTTACATTCTACTTAACGCTTCACTGAGCTTGAGTGAGTGAGTTATGGCTATGACCTTTTTGGATTACAATTTATGGCTAACGTGGTTGGCACTTTATGAGTTTTATTAAAAGTTCGCTCTCCGTTTTCGATATATGATTTTCTCGTTCCTCGCCTCGTTTCAAAAAGAAAAAAGGTTCGTGTGTGTCCAGTTTTGATCTTACGAGAGAAAGAAGGAAAAGTCAAGGTAAAATCTATGGGCCATCGGCCATGGGCTTTCTGTTTCTGTCCGCTCATCAACCATTATTTTCTACAGCTACAATATGTACCGTCCAAACCATGATTATTACCAAAAATGATGATCTAATACCTTTCCTGATTCCTGTAACGTACACAACCACACCAATAAAAAGTACTTTCTTCCTCCGACCGACATACTTACTGCATAATAAAACTTTCACAATATTTTCAATGTATTGGTAGACAAACGGAACTACATATAAACTCAACTTGTACCGCTACCTGCCATCATCCATTGTGGAATACGGTAGTTGCTGATAAAATGCACGTAATATTGGTATGTGTGGCGTATTAAAGAAAAGCAGTTTTTGCTTTCACCGAAAGTGAGTTCCAGTCTATAACTGTAATATACTAAAAATAAATAACGTCAATGATATCTGTATTGTACAGATTATACAGATATCTGTAACAACATTCCAAAAGGGACATTGACAAGCTTTTGGAGTTTTGGAATATGGCCATCACTGATTCATGAAGAAGATGAATGAGTCTGACTGGTATATTGAGGATTGATCTAAAGATTACTTCCCTTTTCCCTTCCATTCAACCGCGGCTTGCTTGCTGTCGTGGCACACTATTCATTTTGCCATACATGGCGCTAGTAATATTATTTTGCTGATTCTATCTATTCATGTGAAAGTTTTGGTTCAATGTAAAAAAATAAATAGTAGCAGCATACCATATTCTTTGTGTTAAAATACAAGCGCTGCGGCATTCCAAGTTTCGGTAAAGGCTTTTATATGTGATACCCATAATACGTATGTAACTCAGCTTTATGTACACATGGTGGAAACCAAAAATTATTATTTTCAAAATTCATCTCTCTATTTCTCTTTATATATAGATATGATGTTGGTAACATCCCGTCGTTCTCATGCATTACAATAACTACTCAAACATGAAACCACTAGAAGTCCCATGCATTAGAAATGATGCATCATTTTCATGACAAAGCCTCATGTTCAGTATGTCTTTTGTACGCTCTAAAAAGAAAGGATATGTTTTAGAGAGGGAGAGAGGAACATCATCATGAATAGTGTCATACGACGAGGATGATGATGGAGATATTCTTGGATGAAAAGTATTACATGGCCCATATTATATTCTAATATTTATTCATAATAGAAAAGGCCAATTTCTGAAAGTTTGTAGAGTTATGGAAAGAGTAGAAACAACCTTTTCTCTGTCATGTAGTCGTTCTTGAATGTAAGATGTTTTTTGCTGACGACAAGAAAGAAGACGAGCTTTCTCTTCACGAAATGCATACTCAAGTAGATGATGAAATGGAAGGAGGATGAATACTAAAGTAGTTTGAAGAGAAGAAGCATTTTTTCTTCTTCGAAAAGCTAGGATATATCGATTTAAAACTTATTCTTTATGCAGGTTTAGAAACCGTCTTTGGATAATATAACGACAAGGATGATGATGATCACGACTACCATTTTGATCGTATTAGATGACAAGCGATGGAAAGAGTAGCTGGAGAGAAGACATCCTTGCAAAGTTTAAGTATTATAGAAAGAATAATATAAGTTCCTTGGGGCAAAGGTACTAGTACTAACAGAAGCAGCTATTTTCCTCGTGAAAGCATCTTGAGAGATAATGAAACGACATTTTGTGCCTTGCCGCAAGCATCTCGTTATTACAATTATGACAGATACGTTTACATGTATGCCACTGCTGTTATGCATATAACTTTTGTCATCCGAAACGACTACAACTACAACTTCCTCTACCATTTACATCGGTTTCCATAATATTAATGCAAAACGAAACGACAATGAAGATGATGAGCCCAGATAGATAGTGTGTTCGCTCTCGAATATATACTTAAACTTAACATAATGCTACATAAGTTTATTCTCTACATTCTCTTTCGCTGGGAAACGGCTCACTCTTTTCTTATTCCTTGCTCCTTTGCATTGTCCATAGCTAATGTAGTATACATAAATAGAATGGGAAAAACAAAGTAGAATTTTCCATTAGACGAAAAACCCATCTTTTCAAATAGGCTAATTCCATTTTGGATGGTAATATATGTTTATGGAGAAGAAGAGTATACCTACTTATGATGACGTTATACACGTGATATACATATACATGAAAGAAGAAAGTATTATAAGGAGAGAAGTAATGACAGGTCATATACGTACATTCTTTTGCTCCTGGAACAACCACATTTCCCAGTAAAAACTACCTAACGTTCGCACAAAACAACCGATCTAGAGAACATGAACTGCTGAGTGTAATAATAGTACATGTTGGTGGCAATAGCAGCCAGAAAGGAACAGGAAGAAAAGCTAGCAATAGACAAACTTGGTGGATGAAATGCTACTCAACCCTATTATAATGGCGTAGTATACGCTACCTTTACGCAGCAGTATCATATACAAGACCATCTTGATCATCATCACCATCAGCCTCGTTTTACTATACCAGTGGTATTTTCATAGGATGTAAAGCATGTATTTTGTGGATGAATAAAATGGATGTATGTATGCCATTGTGAGAGACATAATAATCCATGCAAAGAATTTAGAGTGCCACTGAAAAAGCCAGTGGAAGGGGAAAGTGATTATCGTGCTAGAAGAGTGCGTGGTCCTCTCGTCCTTGTGAAACTGACATAAGCTCAAACACAGTCAACACATTTTATAATACGGAAACAAGAAAAAACCTTTTTCTCTTCATAACGTAGAATAGCACATGCACAAGATGCTATCCTGTGCGACTATAGCTTGTACAAGCCTTCATTATGATTCTTTAGCTCAAATTTTTCCCTTTAGTTTATTCAAAATTTACGGACCTACAGATATATCAAGGACCCACATATGACATGTCTCTTTGGTGACTTCCAAAACTTGCAATTTCCTGTCCTATGCATGAAGTTATAGTTATTATAATACTATGATAATATACGTAGTTGTGTGGTGTTACCAACTCTAAATGTGATGATATGACAGTGAAAGCACAGATAAATAGTAGATGAGTACAGCTTTATCATCATTATGATATAATTGTATTCTCACTGGAATTAGCTTTCGGAGATAAATGAATGAGCTCCCTATAGTGAACATTTTCTGTATGTACATATCTCCATCTTTTTCAGTGACGATGACTAAACGAAAGTCAGATGGAAACGAAGTTCTAACAAATTGTATTATTTTGTTAAGTATGCATAAACACTTTAAATTACAGTCACCATGCTCTTCCATCCAAGAGGTTTTGAGATAATATACATTCCGTTTCCTTTCATTTGTTTCCAGAATAAATGAAAAGCTCGCAAATTTTGCTAGTTTCACAATACTTTGGCAAGAAAATTCGGTAAGGTTTTGTGAGCTATTTATGAAACAATCTTCTCAAGAAAACTAGTTACTTCCACTACACAACATTTACGCTTATTCACCTACAGTTAAGAAGGGGAAATTGCTGGAGTATGGATGACTAGATGACTATCAAAACATACAACTACGTATCACGAAGGGGAAGCAGTCAATCTCTAAAACCTTGCAATATTTCTTGAACTATTATATTATACTTGATGTAATACAATACATATACAGTGGAGTACCTTCTCAGCTGAAAGTCACATTTTATAAAAAATAGCCGATAAAATACTCCATACCGCACCTAGATATGAGGATGATGAATACATGAATTGAAAACTATGGTATAATGCACTTACATAGGATGAAGTATTTTGTTAGATGGACAATGCTCACACATACATGTGCGTATACATACATCATTGTGCATATTACAAAACTCTGGATCTAGATAAAGCACCATGCCACATTATATCGTAAGCTTGAGTATTTTTAGTAAATTCTTCATACATATGATCTTGTGAGTGGCTGCTGCTGTCTATGTGTCTGCTAGTCAAAAATGGGAAAATAGAAAGGAGAAAAGAATACAGTTTGGAAATTTCACCGGCTAATCTCATGTGTTTGGATGGCTCTCTCGAGTCCAATATTTCTCCTAAGGGTCTAATGCCACTCTTTGAGAAACAACCCATCTCAAAGCTCATTCATCTATTCTTTCCACCATCCATTTCGTCCGTATAGCCTCTTCTATTCAGCCTTCATATCTTTTTTGAACGAACTTTTTTCTTTACTGACGACCGTCGATTGACGTCGAGGAGTACTGACTTGACTGGAGTGAGTACTTTTTTATACATGTAAAAGTGTTTGTACAATATCCTATAGCTGCCTCATGCATTCAGCCTGACGATTTCCCTCATTCCATGTGATATTATGAATGTCTGTTTGGAAGCATCTGCTGCTATGTCGTATCAGCCACTGTTCCGCAAAAAACTGGAATCAAAAGCAGGAGGCAAACTACAACCTATCCACGACTAACCACTATTCTCCTTCGCTTAAACTTTTTGACTTGTGATGTTCTATGCATGATATGATGGCAAAGTATGCGAAGTACAACTATGAGAAAGAGGCTATTATGAAGATTCTTGTAAGGGGTACAAGAGCGAAATTGCCGACATTCAGGATTTTTTCCTCTCATACTTTTTCCTGCCGTCTAAAACGAGATATTACGGAAAAAGTGAAAAACGAGTAGGCAAAAAATTTAGAGAGGAAAAAGTTTCTGAGGATGAGCACTCACACTCACCATCAGTTTTTTTGGTTATATGTAATAAAGGCACTCATGATACCTACTTCATAAGTATCAAATATGTACTTTAGGTAGATTTATATGTTTTAGCTTTATGAGAGAAAAAGGCAACTTTCGCCCGTCGACCTGCTTGATGTATGTTGTGATATAATAAGGTAAAGGACTGTTGTACCAACTTGCGCTGCTGGTAACTTCCACTGATGATAGTCATATATCCCATGAATCAAGTGGGAGATTGAGGATTGGATGGTTCTTTGAAATGAGTTTTCTCATCTTGCATCCCTAAAGAGCTTTACAGAAGCACACACAAACTCACAAGTAGTAAGAGCTTGACTACAAATACTGAATGCTTTCCAACTCATTAAACTTGTGCCATTTTTACACAGTGCTGCTGGTTGAGTTCATAAAGAACTCGCTTAAAAGTACGTTACCCACCCGAGAAAACTACGAACATGAAGTAATTATTGTACAATATTATTTCAGTATCAGGGGCCCTGCGCACATGGCTTTTATGAAAGTGTTTTTTAAATTCACATGAGATTACGCCCTGAAATATATTTTAAAATGCATAAAATTTAATTTTAAACTAATCAAATTTAGCAGAAAATAACATCGCAAACTACTTTAAAACAAACTTTAAAAAATAATATATCCAGAATGTAGATGGGTAGGGACAGGGCTCAATTTTACATAAAGAAAGTGCATATATTTAATACACTAATGCCACTTTACTTTTGTGAAACATCTTTGTGGGGTTTGCTGTATTAGAAATCGGGCTGTCTTTATCTTTTAACCGTTCATCGGTTCATTCAAAATACAATACGAATGTATTCATTTGTGCTTCTGTAGCTCTGGTTAATTCTGAATTTATGTAGTTAAACTTCAATGTTAGATGCGCACGTATTGAAACATAACGGAAGGAGAAACTCATTCAACTCATTGTTATTCCAACTTGCCAGGCCAAAAATG